>CAJPEX010000867.1:0-29031 GCA_905338405.1 Notodromas monacha
GGCACCTTCAGATTCAAAAATGGGTATAGGCAAATATTAGTTAATTTTCCATTTGGTAAATGTAACCTGTTAGTAGAATTTTCAGGCCTCTCCAGTAAATTGAAAGTATTTTTCTGTGCTTGTTAGGTTAGTTGAGAGTTCAGTTCATCATTTTGCTTGTGTCTGAAAAAGTATGGGTTCTTTATGTGTGGACTGTGCTTCTGTTAAAAATAAGACCTACTTATCCAATAAAGAACTTGCGCAATGTTCAAAACTAAAAATTAACATAGTCTATGAGAAGCCATGCTTAGATAAAATTGGTGGACAAATATTTGGATTCATTTTTCATTTGGAAAATGAGACCCAGTAGAAGTTTCAGGCATCCCCAGTGATGTAAAGTTAATTTGTAAAAAATTGCTGTGTTTCATGAGCCATTATCTGAGGTGGATGCAAATTTGTTGAGGCCTTAATTTCCTTCTGCTTTAAAATAACTGCTAGCACAGTTGTCTTGTATCAGATAGAAAATTGTGTTTGTCAAACGCAGCAGCCATCATCAACAGAAAGGAGTAAAAAAATAGTTTTAATTTGGAACTTGCATAAAAGTATCTTCATGGGGTTTATTTTAGAATTACCAGTCCACCTGAAGACTTCTCACACTATGTTGATGAATTTATATTAATAGAAAAATCAGTTCTGGAAGAATTTTTAGGCATGGCAGGAACTCTCAACTGCAGCCATCATCAGGTTTTTGACACAGAAGGAGGCATACCATATTTTTGAGGGAGCACAATACTTTACATTAGTGCATTGATTCAATGTTAACATGCCTATGTTAGCTTTTCTGACTACAGCCTAAATTTTAAAATATCTTTTTTTGAAATTCAGACTTCAGTATACCATTTGACATTTCCAAACTTCCTGTATACAGTTGAGCTGACTCTGTTTGAATATTTTGACAACTGCAGCAGCCTTCCTTCACACTATGCATTCTCAGAAAGTTTCAAAAAGTTGGACCAAATCTTATTGAAATTCCAGAAATATCAAGCATAGGTGCCTTTGAAAGTACTCAGCATGAGCTTTTCTATGTTGCCATGGTTTCTTATTTTGTGGAAAATATTTTTCCGTGTGGAGAAAGAAGCCGATTTTTATATTCTAATAGTGTGGCGATAGTCCTGGTAGTTTTTTAAAATGGAAATTGTAGTTTTTTTGCTATGAGTCTGTTCTAAAAAAAAGAGCGAGAAAAAACATGTGTTCAGACTATTGTCTCACACAACAAGATCAACTCACTGTGAACTGATGACTGCCTGTGTGCTTATTGTTCTCAGTTTTGAATGATTTTGTGTTGAGTTGTGTTACGGACTAACAAAAGTATTAAATGTAGCTTGTCGTTGGGTTTTTTGCATGTTGAAAGCTGTTTTTGCTTGCATGACAGGTCATGTATTGAAATAAAACTATTGATATTTTATGTGTTTCAATTCTTTTAATGATAATTCACTTTGTATTCCACTGTATGCTGATGGGAATGCTATTGTTGAGACTTTGATTGAACTGTTTTATGAGGATATTTTGAGCAAGATCTATCCATTTTAGAAAATATTTCTAGAGTCAATTTATATTTATTCAAGGATTCATTGCTGTCAACAGATTGCTGGTGTCAAATTATTTTTTGACCCAATCTATATTTTTATGATGGAAAATTTCCTTCACATTTTTAGGAAACAGTACTGTTCTATAATGTACTGTATAAATGCTATATACTGTATTGCCATGAAAATCAAGTTCCGAGTCAGAAAGAAAAATTATAGAGTTTTCTAAAGTTTAATTTTGTGGTATCTGCAATCTATGCTTTAGTCCCATTAAGTTCAATTGTTAGAAGGGATTCACCTTATGTAAACACACATAAATTTTTCCATGCATTGGAATTTTATGGAGACAATCTTTTTTCTGTATACTGTACAGCAGTACAGTAAAATCATCGTAGGGGTGGTTACAAAGGAACTTGGGAGGACATGGTACCAGAAAATTGTGTCATTCTGTAGAAGGGTTCCAAGTAATCTCCATACTTGAGATTCAGTTGAGTCTGATATTTTCCGATCACCAACTTGATTTCCCGAATAATTTTATTTTTGAATTCATGTTGGGTTTATATTTTGTACAAGAAAGGTGTCATTACTGTATAGGAAGCCTACAACCACTTAATGTTGTGGTTCTCTTACCTCTGGAAGTTCTTCCTGCGTTTCTGGCTCGAGTTACTGTTTCACTTCGGAATGCGGACGTGAAGCTGATATCGATGGCTTTCATGGGAAAGAGATTGTCTTCGAAATTACGAAATGTGTGCGGCTTATTCCAGGGAAGTCTTCTCGAAGAAACGGAAATACTGTGCACGTTGATTTCGTCGACGATGATGAACGTTCCTGATCAGTCTTGTTTTTCAGATCTATTATACCTAATAAATTGCGTGTTTAAGTGTATTTTCTCGGGCGTTGGTGTTGCGCGATGGCCACACGAAGATTCACCAAGTCAGCCGTTGACTGGGCCGCTTTGTACGAGCGTGTGCCTTCAAATCAGAAGACCAATTTGGCTGCCTTCCGGAACAAATCCGAGACGTACATGCGGAAGTAAGTCCTTGTGTTTGAGATGCTCTGAAGTATGTACTGTAGTCCGTATGTGTAGCTACAACATAATCTGAAATCCAGTTCAACGATTGGATGTGGGAAGTGTTAATCACTCTGTTGATCTTGGTCCGCCTGGCATGATGCTAATCGACGTGATCTGAATCATTTCAGGTTGCTTGCATTTCCGGAGAATCCTCCGAAAATCAACTGGGACATGTACAGACAGTCCATTTCAGTCCCAGCATTCGTAGACGCTATGAAGCAACAGTATGAATCCGTGAAGGTACCATATCCTGCGGATAAATACACTGCCGACGTGGCTGCTCAGGAGAAGGAAGCGGTAAGACAGCCTTATTCTTTCACGAAAGAACATTGTGTTGATTTGGGTATTGATATTTCAAGGAGGAATCAACTGTGAAATTCATCAAGGACTCGAATGATAGGATCACCATTTACCAGAACGAACTGGCGATCTGGGACGATATGATTTCCTTGGAGGAGATGACTGAAGAAGACTTTTTGGATGCGTTCCCTCAAATAGTAAGTTAATTTGCGAAATCTTCCGAAAAAGAAATGGTACAAATATATGTTTGATCATTATTAGGCCATTAATCCGGAGAAGCCTTCGATTTGGCCGCATGAGCCTGAATATCAGCCAGGTTACGTTGACAAAGAGGCTGCGGATGACGACCATCATTGAATTCAGCGAATGTGAACGTGTAGCCTGTGGAGAAAATTGATCACCCTCGTTGTAGAAACTTCGATTTGAACGGGATTTTATCTCATTTCTTTTAGTGCAATCTTTAATTCTTCAATTGCTGTTGCTATTCATCCGTCAAGCAGTCGAAATACGACGTTTCTGTAAAGATTTTGTGTTGGATTATTTTCGAGGGAGATTCCGAAGCTGAATAGATGAAGGCGTTTCGGAGCTTGGTGCGTTCATTTATATCTGCGAATCTCGTAATTATTCTCTAAAATTCGAGTACTGACCTTAAATCCAGGTCAGTACTCAATTGGATGGAAGAATGATGGTGAAATTCTGGCACTATAGTTCATGAAAGGTGATCCACCCTGGACCTGCAGAGCATCGGGCAACAGTGAAATCTTCGGGAAATGGTACTAAGTATTCTATGGAAGACATCTACGCCTACGGGAGTGATGAAGATCTGCTCTGTTCAAAACCAGAATATCCAGCAACAAATTTTGTCCGGAGTGCAGAAATTTTGTAGGTACAGTATCTTCTGCTCTTTCAATCAAAATTTGTGCTACGTACCTGTCCAAATTTTCCGGAGACACACATACAAGATAGTCTTGGAATTTCTGTAAATTTCAAGTAGTCCTCATCGCAGGATTGAAGTGCATGGGATTATTATTATCACCGCAGGAAATTTATTTCAGGTCCAGGAAAAATAAGAACATGATCTAATCTGCATCAGGAGGATTTTTCGCAAATTTGGGTGCTGTTTTATCGACTTATATTCCTGCTATAGCATTGGATCTCAATACTGCTCCCTGTCTTGAAAATTCCTGGGTTGCATTGGGCTACAAGCTTTCACGTCCCCAATGATGCAGATGTGCATAAGACCCCTAATCTTGTTAAATTGAAGGAAGAAACCTGCTTATGTCCATATTGCCCGACCACCAGATGGCAGGTAGAGTATTTTGCCTGATTCCCAAGAGTTGGAGGAGCAGTGTTGCTGGATATGAGGGGCTTGAGAGGTGGGAGTGCTTCTATTTGCAGTGTAGATGTCACGCGCATTTCACCCCCTTCAATCCTTCGTAGATGACGCTTGTAGCGAGCATCAGTGTACAAGGGGTGGTTTCTTGAACTAGTGCCTAATTATCTCCGCCCCCTCGTTGTGAGAAGGCGTTNATTTGCAGTGTAGATGTCACGCGCATTTCACCCCCTTCAATCCTTCGTAGATGACGCTTGTAGCGAGCATCAGTGTACAAGGGGTGGTTTCTTGAACTAGTGCCTAATTATCTCCGCCCCCTCGTTGTGAGAAGGCGTTGTCGAAAGTCTGGTCTCCATGAGCGCAGCCATTTGTGCTTCGGCTAGTCATTTCCGGCGGACCAGTGAGTCCCTGCTGCCTTCCATTTAAACGCTTCGCGCCCATTTCTGTCTTCGGCCTCTCCAACTCGCCCCGATACGCCTTGGCGGGAACTCGGGCCGCAGNCTCCATGAGCGCAGCCATTTGTGCTTCGGCTAGTCATTTCCGGCGGACCAGTGAGTCCCTGCTGCCTTCCATTTAAACGCTTCGCGCCCATTTCTGTCTTCGGCCTCTCCAACTCGCCCCGATACGCCTTGGCGGGAACTCGGGCCGCAGGATTTTAATTCGCGCCCCAGCCGTTGAATGCGCGCGTCTTTTCACTTGTTCCGGCTGAAGTCGGTTTAAATTCTTTTAAATCACGAGATCATTCAGTGATTAAATGAATGTTGCCTTTGTTCTCTTCTGAAAAAAATGTTCACTTCCAAAATTGGGAATTGAATTTTCGTTGTGTGACTATTCTCCGGTGGAATTTTCTCGTTCACGGCGCGAGGAACGAACCTCTTGAGAGATACCGGCGATTTGCTTTGTTCTTTTCGAAGATGTTGTTTTATACGTGGATTTTCGAGTTTCATTTACGCTTTTATGTGGAAACATGCATGTTAAATTTCATCTTCAATAATACTCACTGCAATAAAATCTTCTGTTCTGTACCTGACAGACATTCCATTCGCGCGAAGACAGACTTGGTGATCAAGTTCTCGACCGTGAATCAAATTATCTGTTGTGGGATCTTCCCTGAGTATTTTTAGTGCATTTCCTTGATTGTGACGTAAGGAATGAACCTGCTAAGAGATATAAGCATAGTTTTACATATTAATGATTGATATCAGCGTCGGAGTAATTTAATTTCGGTGTGATCATGCGTGTTAGTAAACGCTGTAAAATTGAATTCACAGCCATATACTCCTTCTAGTGTAAAGCGGAACTTTTCTAGTTTGAGAAGGCTTTTTGCACTAGCTGTTGAAGCGTCCTCGTGACAATTCGTGTTATGGTTGAAGGAGTCCACCTTCCTTTGCAAAATGAATTTGATTATTAAGAGATTGTGCTGTATTTTTTTTTAAATTATATTTCTCTTGCAGGCGAATGTGTTATTCCTTCCCAAGACGATGTCCCTTTCGTACCTTGAGAACTACGAAGCAGTGGAATACGGCCGTTTCGGAGACCTTTTCGCGAGTCCTAATATTCTTCAGGTTTCCAGCAGCTCCCACGACCACAGCTTTAACCAAGACGATGAGCAACTGGTGTACAACGACAGTCCGAATCAGCATTCAGTGACCCCGAAGAGGTCAGATCTTCAACGAGGGCGTCCGAGAGCAGATGCCATCACGAACTTGATAATCAAGGGATCGAGTTCAAAGAGCAATATCAAATGTCCTGTTTGCACTCGCGTTTTTCCGCGGGAGAAGAGCCTTCAAGCCCATCTCCGTACTCACACAGGTGAGATTTCACTTGAAATCTATTCGAATCCATGTTATGCACCGAAATCTTGTAGCCAATGAAATAATTGAGGAATTTTGAAATGAAAAGTTTTGTGAGGAACTGGCAGTCTTCGATACTTCGAAAGATTCTCTATTGAATACACTGGATATTTTTTTCTTTGAATTTGTTGATTAAAATAATTTGTCCCCCGAATCTCATTGCCTATATTACTGTGCTTCTTCAGACGTGTTTCTGAGCCTTGTCTCTGATCTTCAATTATTGTCTGCCGACTTTTTCGAATGTCTGATTCTAGTTGTAAATTTCGTGTGTTAAGATCATATTTCGCAGTGCGGACGATTGTTATTCAAGATCCGGAAGCTTTTCTCTGCGTGCCTATCTCTACGTCATCCTTTTTCAACATCCTGTGATTGTAATTTCGAAATTGCTTTTCCTGTAGGTGAGAAACCATATACATGTGATTACCCGAGCTGCACGAAATCCTTCGCACAAAGTGGACAGCTCAAGACCCACCAGAGACTACATGCGGGAGAGAAGCCCTTTTGCTGCACCGTGACGGGTTGTGACGTCAGGTTCACCCACGCAAATCGCCATTGTCCTCAACACCCTCAAGCTGGTCTCAAGCGCTCCAAAGACGTGGTTCTTCAGCCCACGATTTCCTCAGGCCAGAACCGGGAGGAGGTCTTGGTATGGCTCGAAAAGTGAGTGAATTGATCATAAATCAGCGAATGAGAGGCTTCAGGTGTATCGCGTATTTCGCTGATAGCGTAAACGCGACTCTTGTTAGTCCTACGCTTGGAACCGCGCCAAGAATCTCCCATTGAGATTTCAGTTTCGAACATGACCTTCAATTCGCGAGCCTGTTACGAAGCATACTTCTTGTTGACTCACTTATCGTCGTATTCGAATCGAACAAATTTTTGTGTTACCTACTGTTATCCGAGTTTTGGAGAAAGGCAAACTTAGATAACATTTTCGTGCATTGAAATGAGTTTAAGATGTGTTCCCTTGGTTATCCTGAATTCGAACTCACATATCAAGTGATCTTATATTTTTTTGTACTGCGAAACCTCTTGAAATTCGACGCATTTGACATTGAGAGGTTTGAATTACCGAGGTTGAACTGTAAAACTTGGGATTGAATGGAACTGTCGTTGAGTGAGCATCTGAAGTTTTTCATCCAACGCCCCGAAGGTTATTTGCTGATTCTGAAGTACTGTACTGCACACTTTTCTGTAGTTTCCACGTGTTTTCAAGGTAGAATTTCTGACTGTTATTTGATTCGGTTTCATTTTACTTCTCAAGGTATCGCCAAGAAAGAGAGTTGAGCAACGCCTTCGGAGACAAATCGGATGCGGAAAACGAGCCTGGTGTGATCTGCACAACCCCAGCGGCACCCCGGAAACTGAAAAGCCGGAAAGAAGACATGAACGAGAAATTCTCTTCTTGTTTCACTCCACCACGCTCAAAGCCACAAGACGCGGAAAACATCCCGCAAGAAAACTCATCAACTCCGGTCAGATTAGACCGCAAACGCTTGCCTCTGTCCCCACTCAAGATAAGCTCCAACAACGCGAACCAAGTGCCTGCTGACGAACGCAAATTCTGCATGCCGAAAAAGCGCTGGCTTCGAGAAGCCAGTCGGCAAATGGCGCAACAGATATCCAACACGGTGGTGAAGCAGGAAATCAAATTCGACAGTGACGCGGAGAACAATGCTCTGTGTAATTTGCCGTCTTTCTCTACGACTTTCGGGGGATACGATGTTATCCCTGCCCCGATTCAGCCGCCCATTAAGTGCGAACCTGTGACTTTGAATAGAGAGTGGATGTCGCCGGATCCGAACAAGATGCTCGGTGCCATGGCCCTTGTCGAACTCGGGACTCAAGCGGTTTCTGAAGAGTTCCCCTTGAACCTGAGTGTTCCCAGCTACCAACCCTGAGATCTGTGCAAAGGCGGAACGCCATGTTTCTGCTCCCGTTTCTTTGTTTGCGAAAGAGCGTTGTTGTGTTTGACAGAGCCTTCATTATATGAAGTGAAGTGGTACCTCGTGTCATCTTTGGGTCCAATATGCGCTTCAAAACTTGAGGTTTTATATTTTAATTTATAGGTTGAGAAGTGACACGAAGTTTGCAGTAATGGAATTCCAGTTAAACTACGAGATCTTATTTTTCCTGAAACTTCTCCCCATAATCTTTTTAATTGAGCAGGATGAAGAAGATGGCTAGAGAGGAATGCAGAATATTTCTGATGAAAGTAATGTAAATGTTGGATACTAAATGAACAGTGTAATTCATGGAGATTATAACGGGAAATTCTTCAAGAATTAAACTTATGGTTAGAAGCATTTTCACCTATTACGCGAATAAAAGCATCATCAAGCTCATAGGGTGTTGCCGTATTCAAGCTGTTCAACAAATTTTGAACCATTGATGGTTCCTTTCGAGTTAATTGAGATACCAATCGACTAATCCGAGTTGAAAAATTGAACATTGATGCATCAATCAAATTCTCCCATGAGAGGGAACATGTTCTGTGAGAGGTGGTTTAATATTATGTTTGAGACTGCTGAACCAAAACTTCGAGGCGTCTGGAAATATTTGAATGAAAGTCATGTGTAAATGTGCGAGACGAGGAAAATTCGCTGTTTTGTTTATTTCTATTTCATTTAATGTTTCTGGGACTAGTCACTCGCTTTTATGTTTCTTTCCTGATTGATGTATTACCCGATTTGTGCCCAAGCTTCTGCATTTTTTTGTGTAATGAAGATGATTTTGATGCGATGAAATTTTCGTTTTTATTATTCTCTTTTTTCTATGCTTTCCAGGAAATTTGCGGAGAACTTTCATTTGTGTAAAAATATTTTAATTTTATTGAAGGATGCAATGTGATTATTCAAACTCTAGCGTAAAAATATATTTACTGTACTTCGGGACGATCGAAGTGCCGTCATAGATAAAGTTGTATGGGTTGCGCAAGAATCTCGTTAGCAAATGAGAAAAGCACTCAATTTAGAAAAATATAGTAATTACTTTGGTACTACATACCGAAGTAAAATGCAAACCTCAAATTTTGTGGGTGGAATTTGCCCAAAAATGTGCCCTCTGGGCTCTGGCATGATGTACACCCCCACTTTTTTGGATTCAAAATATAGTTTACTGAAATAAAAGTATTGGACAAAATAATGCCTTACGTACAAAAAGTACTTCAAAATAAGAGGACTTTGAAATGGTTGGTGCCATGTAGACTTTCCTTTTTGTGATTTTCAACTCCAGTGGCTCATTTAAGGTTTCCACCACTGTGGGTGATGCAAGATTTTCCCCTTACTTCAAAAAACGTATGTCCTCATACCACAAGCAGCCCAATGTCTGCCTTTATTTTGCAGAAAAATGATGTGCAAGGTAGATACATACTGGGTACATACCTTACTTAAAATAGGATAAACATGTCAAATGCAGCACAGTACAGTATTTGGAAATACTGTACTCCCGTAAAGTGGGCCAGCCAGATCACAAGTTGCCCGATTTGCTGGTTTTCAACCAGAACATTGCTTAAATTTCAATTTCGTAGATGTCGTACATGGAATTCGAGAAAATACTTTATTACATTTTCCATAGAGGTCGCTGTTGCATGACGTTCAGCGGGTGCGGGGCGGTAACAATGCTGCAACATCCTGACTTATTCCCGGATATTTTCATCGGCTGCTCTAATCCCTTCGTCCGCGATGGAAACTGTTGAGCGTATATTGAACAGAAAACAGTATGCCCTTGATTTCTCACAGATTTAGTCATTCACCATGGAAAATCGCGCGCTTTGAGCATAAAGTCAGTGAAGTGGGAACTGTTTCCCGGTTATAATTGATCGTGATTTACCGACTTAACCGTGTTCCAGAAATTTCAGCCGGAATATTCTAAAAAAAAGTCGGACCCTACGCGATATGGGACAATTTCCACGCGTAAGTACCCCTTACGGCCTAGGAATGATACATTTTTCATGCATTGTTGAATCGCAGTTCCCATGCCCTTATCTTCGCGTATTTCGCTCCGTTCCGCGGAATGTGATTAAAATTTACATCGGGATATTACATTCTTGTGCAGTGGTGAACAACGTCGTCATATTTTCGTGTGCTCGTAGGAATTGACAAGAATATTAAAAATGATGCCCTGGAATTTCAGCTTAGTTCTTTGATACAAGTGAAATTATACGAAACTCTCTTTCAGATGGCTCAGCTTCAAATTATGAGTGTCGCTCGTTTGACGGCACTCCGTCAATTATGTAAAGCAAGTTTGCCTATGTCTTCAGCAATTCGAAATGTTAAAACAACTCCAGGACAGAAAGACATTGCTTCTCAGCTGCCGGAGTCTAGGATCAACGCATTCGAGAAACCTATTCTCCCCGATCTGACCGACGAACAGAAGAAGGCAAGATAGTGTTCTTCTCCTATTCGTATTTGTGTTTTGAAATCTCGAATTTTTGACAGAATTGGATTTGTTATGGCTGGGATCGCTCAGACAAGGATGCCGACAGGGCCGCCATGCACGTGTCTTTCTTCGGTTTCTTCACACTTGTTGTTGTGGGTTCAGGCCTGATTATCGCTTATGGCCCAGATTACAAGTACGTTGTCACTGAAGGTGTCTGACCTACCCAGGATTTCATTTTCCCTTTGCTGCATTTCGAGTAATTCATGATAGAAGTCGATTTTGTCAACCCTTCTTTACAAATGAGGGTTAATGAGGTAGCATTGGGGTCGCTATAGTGAGTTGGTAACCTTTTTTCTCTGGTATTGTTCACTCCACTAACGTGTGTCTTCTCAATCAGGAAAGTTCCTCGTCACGGTATCCGCGACTTCAAGTGTGGAATGTGGATCATAGTTTTTTAGTAACATCATTTCCTATTCGCACATTACACAGTGGCTGTGGTTCACTTGACGGAGAGGCATTTTTGAAATTGTGGATCAATTTTTGCTCATTAAAATTTTGCAGGCTTAAAGACTGGGCGCAGCGAGAGGCCTACCTGGAGTTGAGACGACGAGAAAAGCTCGGACTTCCCCTCATCAGTCCGGACTTGATTGACCAGAAGTACCTAATTATCCCAAGCGAAGAAGACCTTGGTGATACCCCGATCATCATTTAAGTCAGTTGAACAGTGTCTAGGCGAAGTGTGATGCCCGTGTATTTCTCATCATAGCATGTCCTCTTTGTCTATGATAGTGCTAGTGGATGAACGTGCGCTCTACTTGTATTCTGCAGTGTCCAATTACTGATGAATTTCAATTACCGGTCACGTCTCAAATTCTGAATGCGTTTGATTTCGTAAAGAGATTGAAATCCTGGATGGGTCGCTTCGTGGGGATGACATTTTGCATTGCGTAATGAACGATTAATGTAAACGGAATTCGAAATTCACTCTACGCAGGATCCCAATTTTCTTCAGCATTGGTGTCGTAAATCAGTTCATTTTTTATCATGCTTCTTTGAAAACGAGACATCCTTCGATTTATGGACCCCATTTATTTGTGAGCTTCGATTTCTAAACTAACATCTCAGGATTATAGAAATTTGTTCTTCGAATAAATGGAACTCGGAATATCTGTTCATCCTGATTTCATGAACTGATACCGGAGCTTAAAATGATATTTGAGAAAGAAAAGTTCGATTCGGATCGATTTGACATTCATAGTTTCTGGTGTTCATCGATTGAAATCCGACGGAAATATTCATGTCCATCGTCAGCCCGAAAAAATTGAGAACAGACCGCGAGAATAAAACCGAGTTCTTGTTTCTTCGACGATAATACAGTAATTGGTGACGTCTTATTTTTGGGGAGGCATGGAAATGAAAAAAAAAAGTTATTCGAACTTCTGAAGTTCAGACCTTGAGATGAACCGTGCGAATAAGTGCATATAAGAACCGTAAGCAGGACCGAATTGAGTTCATATTTTTGTAGGAAGTGCAATTGGTGGTATTGTGTGAAATGATTGAATAGTGCGAATTATCCGCAATGCCGAAACAACCCAAGAAATCCAACCTTGGAAGAGCGCTTGTCAAGGATAAGTTCAGCAAAAAGCGACATGATCGGGGAGAATCTATGGTGAGTTGATTTTAGTAGAGTACCCGAATTTAATTTTAGATTCCTTCCTTTCGAAGCTGTTGCGAAATTTGTCTATTTTTTGAGTCGGGAAGTTTTAACCCAAATGCGAAAATAACACCACATGTCATCAAAGTACAGTCTGACTTCAAGGGACCATAAAAAACATTCGAGATATGTAGTATTCGAGTTTGGGAAACAAGCATTTGTATTGGAGGAAAGAAAGAAAAGTAACAGGAAATTGTAATTGGTGATATTCTAGTCCTTTATTTGCATTTTGAATGAGTTGACAGGATGTTGAGCTTGGAGACAAGGGTTCATTTTCCGAATTTGTCATTCAAATTTTTTCAAAAAGCATGGAGTTACATTTTTATTGCTTTTCTCTTTCCTGTGTCAATAAAATATTAACCTAAAGCCCTCCAGATTTTTAAATGGAATTCGAGAAATCCTAGAATAAAGTATGAATATCGATTTCCTCCGAATACCGTTACAGTATTTAATTATTGTGTATTTCATTTATGAATCCACAGCTTCATGCCGCCGAACTCAAAGATGGAGCGGACTGGAATCGTCTCAATTTGCGCTCTGTTACCGAGTCCAACAACTTGGACGAGTTTCTCGCGACGGCGGAACTGGCCGGAACTGATTTCAAAGCTGCTCGACTCAACATGACTTTCATTCCCCCTTCTTCCAAGATCGGCGTGCTTTCATCGGAAGAAAAGGCTCAGCTTGCACAAAAGCACGAAGAAATGGCGTCGTGTCTTCGAATTCCGAGACGGTATAAATGTGCTCTTTATTGAGATATGCAAAGTTGGACGCGTGGCTCATAATAGGTTACGTTCGAATGCGAAATTGAGGTACTTTTTTTCGCGAATACAATGTTGTCTAGCTGGTAAAACAGTTGACTTGGAAATTTGAAAGCTCACTAAGATCAAAATCGTGTTGAAAACTTACTTCGAAGAATGGGCTACGAAATGTATCAATTTTAATTGTTAGTCTACAGTATCTTCAAAAAATATATACTGGTACTTCGTAATACGAAGCTGCTAATGAGGTCGCTTGCTTTATTCTTTTAGGAACTAAATCAATGTTGCATGTACTGTAGTACAATACTGTATTCTATGATCATTGTGTTGTTTCGAAAGCGGAAAACGAATCGGAGAAGAAACAATCTCTACGCTTCCTCAAAGTTGCCCTCAGTAATTTCAATTGCTCAGACATGCGAAAATTTTTAATGTGAGTTATTACGATTATATTCAATTTGGAGTTAATTTCTGAACCATTCCAAAAACTGGCGTTTTGCCTTTTTTTTTAAAGTCAAATTTGGATGTAAAATAGGTCTTCTGTGGTTCTTGCGTAAATAAGGTACAGTACCTGGTTTTATTGTTGACGAAATGTTAGGCTCCCTCTGAAGAGGACTGATTTGTATTCAATTTTTTTTAATTCGAAGTGGCAATTTTGTGTTTATTCAGGCCTGCTTGGGATGCCTCTACAACGCCAGAAGAACTCGACATGTTGGAGAGAGAATCTTTCCTCGAATGGCGTCGTCGTCTGGCAGAAATCGAATCTGGTCCCGATGGCGTTATTTTGACTCCATTTGAGAAAAATCTGGAGTTTTGGCGTCAACTTTGGCGCGTCGTGGAAAGAAGGTCAGTTTGACCCGAGAAGTTGTTGCTCATTATTCCTGGATTCATCTTTTTTTTTATCTTTTTTTTTACATCTTTAGTTTTACCGAATTTTGGCTCAGAAAATACGTTTATAAAAATATATTGAAGACTTTTGAAGTGTTTGTAACCCCTCATGATATTTACACAGATTTTATTCTGCGTGACATGGGGCAGTTCAACGTTTGAAAACTTCGTTTGTTTGAAATTTTGTTTGAAAACTCTTTATAGCTTTAGTTCCTAATTTTTTTTAGAACACCTCATATTTTATCTGTCTAATTTTATTTGAGTCTATAATTTTCAAAAGAATCCATGTCCAAGATAATTAACGCATGTTGATTTTTTGTCTTGGTGCTTTGTTCAGACTTGACTCAGGAATGCTTAAAATACTGTATACAGTATTACTAAGAATCAGCATTTTTGAAAGTTTTACTTTTTAGTAATCCTTTTTTGAATTGATACCACGGTATTAAATTTAATCCAAATTTTACCGAAGCGTAGTAAATTTATTGCTGTTAATTATTTTGTATCCGGAAGTAATTTGTATCTTTGCCTAAAATGGCAGCCCAACTGCGGGGTCATTAATTGCATTGCATGAATGTATGCATGAACTCCGGTGACTGAATTTCATGTACTTTTTGTGAAAGGAAAAATATTATTCCTTTCATGTGTTTTTTTAAATTTTACTTTAATCATTCACGACAATCCAGTGTATTACGCTGTGTTATAATTTGTATGATAACGGAATTTGTTCATTTTTGCGCGTTGCAGTCATGTGGTGGTGCAGATTGTTGATGCGAGGAACCCGTTGCTGTTTCGCTGCAAAGACTTGGAACGCTACGTTAAAGAAGTGGATTCCAAGAAACAAAACGTTATCCTCGTGAACAAGGCCGATTTTCTAACCAGAAAGCAGCGAGACGCTTGGGCTAACTATTTTGCGGAACAAGGCTTGAAAGCCATTTTCTTTTCCGCCACGAAGGACGTGGAGGAAGACCAGGTTTGTAATTCAGCTGCCTTCCGCTTTTGTTGATACCTAGAATTTATTTTCCTTTTTTTGGTATGTCAAGTTAGTGTTTAAATTATGAGGCTAATTAAAAGTGTGCCTGTTTGAAGATAGTTTAGAGATGAATCCCCATGGTGAACGCGACTTTAAAAGTTTAAAGGTCGCATATCATACAACTGTTCAAACTTAAGTTAAAATTTCTGCTAACAAAAAACTCGTGACGTTATTAAAAAACAAACTTATATGTCATTTATACATATCAACATACATATATATTTGATATTACATTTTGTTTCAACAAAAATATGCAGTAATCGATCAACTTTCACAAAAAAATGATGAAAATGTTCTTCATCTCGGCTATTTTTTGTAAAGTTGAAATTTCTTGAAGAAAAGATTGCATTTGGAAGAAAGTATCCCCAACATTTTTTATGGTACTGTACTATATTTCAAAAGGTAGGACAGTACAGAATTACCTTTGTAATTAAAATTGCCAGTCTTCCAAAAATTTCATCAGTTCCTTATGCAGAAGAATAAATTCAGCGATAGAGTGAAAAATAGTTCGTGTTGTTACTGTGTGAATTTCTGGTGTGCGAAACCTGTGTAAGAATTGGCATCAATATGAAAATTGCCGAAGAGGATAGTTACATTTTCTTCCAACTTCATGGTTCATCTGCTTGAAAAAATGTTGGTGATATTGTTGATACAGTACTATATTATGAATTGAAGGATGACGCGGTTGTGCATCAACCTGGGTCTTTGGGTCTTGATGCCTACATGAACGAACTGGGTGAAAATGAAAGCAGATTACCCGTGGTGGCTGATGAAAAAGAAGAGGAAGACCACAAGAGTGTTTCCAGCGATGACGAGGAAGCTCCTGGTTTGGTTGAAGCAGTGAGTCGTCATTCATGTCTCTCTCTCTTTATTTTTTTTAAGGCAACTTTTAACTGAAGAGCTGTGGTTTGGACAAAGTTTATTCCGGAATTTCGCCCGTATTTGAATGATTTCAAGTGGAAATAATTGAGGGAAAGATTCACCCTCGACCTGATTTCTTTCTGTTTTCCGGTGATGAATATTGGATGTTTTAAATTCGAAGCGCTTCTTTTTAGAACGGTTGAAAGCTGACGTTGTACAGAAAGTTTCAAGAGAATGAAAAGGGATTTAATCGATGCTTCAGACTCGACAACCTTGTGAGAAGAAAAACTTATTTTGGGTTATTTTCTGTCCGTCATGCTGAAGTTGTCATGAATGTCCAATACTTCCTCAAATATATGCTTGAATTCAACGGAATCCTGGGAAAATTGGCCTAAGCTTTCGATATGACTTCTTCAGGGTTTATGAGGATCCGCATTTTCAAAAATTGTGTGAGAAATAATCAGGAATTTCGACTCCAAAAATTTACGATTCGGTTCTTATTTTCCAACGCAACGTATTCAATTCTGTGAATTAAAAACTTATTTTGTGCTATTTTCTGTCGGTGATGTTGAAGTTGTCGTGAATGTCCAATACTTCCCCAAAAATATGTCTGAATTCAACGGAATCCTGGGAAAATTGTCCCAAGCTTTCGTCATAACTCCTTCAGGGTTTTTTAAGGATCGCATTTTCAAAAATTGTGTGAGAAAAAAAATCTGGAATTTTGACTCGAAAAATTTAACGCACGAATCGGATCTTATTTTCCAACGCAACGCATTCAATTCTGTGAATTAAAAACTTATTTTGTGCTATTTTCTGTCGGTGATGTTGAAGTTGTCGTGAATGTCCAATACTTCCCCAAAAATATGTTTGAATTCAACGGAATCTTCGTAAAGCCCGGGGAAAATTGGCCCAAGCTTTCGTCATAACTCCTTCAGGGTTTTTGAGGATCCGCATTCTCAAAAATTGAGTGGAAAAAATAATCAGGAATTTTGACTCGAAAAGTTAAACACACGAATCTGTTCTTATTTTCCCAACGCAACGCAACGCATTCAATTCTGTGAATCACCCCAAAAGCGGACTGATGGCGTAGGTGCAGCCAGTCTGTTGAGTTTTGACAAACAGTCCAGTGTTGATTTTCTTGTCTGAAAAAACCTTTTCTCCTTGTGTCACAACTGCTGAGGTAGGGACATTTGCACGAGTCAGAAGCCAGGCGTATTCAATCTTGAACAAGAAGAAGTTGATGCAGGAATACACTGCAGCGTAATTGTCGTAGTCGGTGTCCAGCACTTTGTATGTTCCGTACACCGGAGCTGCAATTGAAAATCACAAAAAATATATATTGCATGTGAAAGCCAGTGAGTTTTAATACTGAAGTCTTCAATTAATCTCCAACGAAGAGATTTGATTTAATTATTATTGGTATTTGTTGCTAGCGTCTCTTTCAAATAAAATTTCTCCCGAATTCTGCAAAAATTAAAATTCCATTCTGGAATTTTAATTTTTTTTTTCGAATGACCTTTTGATGTCTTGGATTTTTCTTTGATTTTCCAAACTGAATTCTTTCTGAAAACTTGACGAAAAGGAACACTTACAGCCCGGGAACTTGACTTTCAGAACACCCGGTTGCCAAGACTGGATAGCAGTTCCGATGATGATATCATCCGCATTGTCTTTTCGTCCAGCGTTCGTCACGTTGACTCGGAATTTCCCGTTTTGATCATCTGCGTGATGGAATAAGCGTTTATGATAATTTTGGAAAGAAATCTCCGATGACCCGGAAAATACTCGCCCAATCTGGTGTAATAAGCTTGCACGCAAGACAAGCCTTCTTCGAATGAAACTGGAAACCTTTGGTACTCGTACCACAGCCCGGCGTACTAAAGGATATAAATTCATGAGCTGATTTGAAAGTTTTGGTGACCCAAGAAAAGTACCTCGGAAAATAAAATTTTTCTTTTTCAATTTCGAACTTTTATTGCCCGGGAAATGTCGTGTTTGTGTGTGTTTATAAAATGCGCGATAATATTATAATAATATTATAATCGCGCGATTATAATAAGCGCGAAGTATAAAATGAATACTTTAAATTTCTGTAGAATATTCGTGTTCTGTTGAAGGTTTGCTGAAAATTTTGTGGAATAATTTGTCAATGATTTTTCTCTCGAAATCGTCAGGTGTGGACATGCATTGATTTACCTGGTAAAATTTTTATGTCGGAAGAAAGTTCCTCGGAAAATCAATTTTTGTTTATTTCGAAAGTTTTCTGTTCGTATTTTAATTTTGTATCATTGTGGTTTTGAGTTGAAGCGAACTTTTGTTGCTCGGGAAATGTCGTGTGTGTGTTCTAAATTAACAACCGATCGCAAATTATTGAAAGAACCCCGTTTCTAAACTAATTTCAAAATACAATCGCCAGCTTGTCGTGAGAAAAACGCGGGGAGCAGGAAATGAATAATTTTTAATATCTGGAGAATGTTCGTGTTCTGTTGAAGGTTTGCTGAAAATTGTCGGAAAGAATTTGTCAGTGATTTTTCTCTGTACATTCCTTAATATTTTGGAAAGAATTTGTCAGTGGAATTTTTTTGTACATTCTAAATACTTGGGAAAGAATTCGTCAGTGATTTTTCGCTGTACGTTTCTAAATATCTTTGAAAGAATTTGTCAGTGATTTTTCGCTGTACATTTCTAGATATTTTGAATGAATTCGTCTGTGATTTTTCGCTGTACATTTCTTAATAGTTTTTTTTTTTTAAAGAAATCGTCAGTGATTTTCCTCTCGAAATCGTCAGGTGGACATGAATTGATTGATTGATTTACCTGATTAATGTCTAAATCCGACTTCACAGAAGGTTTGACGCAAGGGCCGAACGTGACTGTATTCGTTCCGCCGTGGACCACATTCAGAAGATAGCCAATCGCGAGAAGAATCACGAACATTTTCGTTGTTGTTGAATATCTCTCTTCGAATTCCAATTGCGTTAATAAAGTACTAATCACTGCTCAGCTATCGACAATTCAACCAAGACTGAGCCTTGCGTTGCCAAGTTTCTAACGTTTTGTTGAATACTTCGCGACGATCACCCCCTCGATGGAGTTTTTCGAAGTTATATAACTTGCTTTGTGGGAGGGGGAGTTTTAGTAATGTACAGTACAGTACATTGGGGTTCGCGACGTGGAAACTTATTTGTTCTCTGACGCGAAAGACACGTAGTCTACAACGTGACGAAAAAAAAGATTACTGAACGCACGTCGTGTTTTGTTCGCGATGACAAGGGAAAGGAAAAAAGTTTTTTTTTATTTCGCGGCATTGCGTCGAATGTTGAGGATTTTTTAAAAAACAATTTTGCTAGCGATTTCTATCGTTGTTTTGCTTTGATATTCTGTTCATACTTCGTTTGGTTGAGCTGAAGAAAAAGTCAGACTTTGGAACGAAATTCGCGTTTATGTTGCACCAGAAAACAAAAATGATACGACCTCTGGTGATTCAATTTCCAGGGCAACTTCGAAGTTGCTCGCGAGATACTCTAAACCTTGGGTTTTTTTTTTTCAAAATTGAACGTATGAGGGAATTATTCCCAAGTTCGTGATCATGAAGAATGTAAGAGAATGTTCTAAATTTTGTCAAAACCCTGTTTTAGAACGTCGTTATTCTTATTCGCAGTAATATGTAATTTCTGTCGATGTTGATGAGATTTTCGTATGATAAATCCAATATTTTTTAATGCTCTTATTTAGCATATTGAAAAAAAAAAATGGTTGGATG
The DNA here is from genome assembly GCA_905338405.1 of Notodromas monacha. Lineage (NCBI taxonomy): Eukaryota > Metazoa > Arthropoda > Ostracoda > Podocopida > Cyprididae > Notodromas > Notodromas monacha. The sequence continues at coordinate 19,515 of CAJPEX010000867.1, forward strand.
TCCTTGTACTATTTTCTCTCTCGTAATTGGTCGAACTTTTTTCAAAGCCGATCCCCTGTAGAATAATATAAAATTCGAAATTGGATTAAATTAATGGTTGTTACCAGCTCTGTACTTGTAATTGGCTTTGGAATCAAGGACAAAATGGATTCTGAAGCACGACGGGGATTTTTGCGTGTCAATTAAAAAAAAGTTCCGCGTAATTTTCAGAGATACAGGAATTATCTTTGAAGTATTCATCGGAAGTTCCGGCGAAAAGTTGACGATTTCTTATCAAATCCCCAAAAAGTTATGCCTAGATCTGATTCAGTTTTTCGTGGTTAAAGAAAAAAATAACGAAGTGAATTAATATTTCTGGTTTAGGGATGTACGATCACGAACTCGTTTCGAACTCGGTACGAGGTTAAATTCGTTCCGGCGGAAGTCGAATGTTTAATTCTTCCCCATTTCTCTGTGAGGAAAATCAACCCCTGTCACGAACACGTAGAATAAATTTCAAATAAAATCAGGAAACGGGGAATTTATTTACTGCAAATGGATTTTATCGTATGATCAATTGCGAACTTTTCCCATTTTCAATGGAAGAAGTCTATTTTTTAATGGCTGAAATGAGTTCTTGTTTTACTTTGATTCTTCGTGTAATTAATGCTTTTGTGTTTTAATGATTTTATGCATTTCTCTCCGAGGAAAGTCAGCCCCAGTCAAGAGCATATGAAATATATTTTAAGAAGAAGCAGGAAACGGGGTATTTGGATTTGTAAGTAGGTGGAAGTTCTCGTATGATCGATTGTGGGCTTTCTTCATTGGAAGAGGAAAATTTTGGCTGCGATTGAACCCATTCCATTTTAGCTAGCATTCTTAATTTTTCATTATTTACTGCTGAAGTTCCCATTTTATTTGGATTTGTCGTCTAATAAATCTTCTTTTATTTCACTCTAGACAGAAATAAGCAAGAAATGGATCAGTTCTTCACCTGATCATCGCTTTCTCAAATTTCTGGAAAGAACGTCAGAAGTTTATGAATTTCAAAGTCTTTCGCGTCAGTTCTTCACCTGATGATCGCTTTTCTCCAACTCATCTGTCGGGTCGTGCCGATCGTAGCGTCTTCGAAAAAACTCAAGTGGCAGGCACAGACCGGCATAGCGGAAGTGCCCGCTACCTTCCCGGTTGACCATGAGAATGGCAAACCGGGTTTTCAATGTAATCTGCTCTAATCCTCGCCGAACTCTTCGAGGAAGCCAGCGGTGCCCAGAGACTGGTCACTCGCTGACTTTGCCTGCTGCCGAAAGGACCTCCCCAGAGGACTCTTGTAGTGTGCTGTTTGCTTAATCGATTCCTTGCTTGAACTGTGTGTGTGTGTTTATGAGAAGTCTTTTGACTTGAGGATTTGTCTGACTGTTCGCCGAGTTCGTTTTGTGTTGAGAAATTAAGCCTTAAGGTTTAAAGGGACCTTAATAAGGAGGATCCGGCCTCATAAAGGCTGATTGCTGTGTTCAATATTTTTCCACCCACTTTGTTGAATTCCGGCCCAACATCATCGTCGCTTTTTCCAAATTTCAGGGAAGACCGTCAGAAAATGCATTACTTTCAATATTGTATTTCTTTTCGCACCAGCCTGTCCGTGACACCAACAGTTCGGGTCACCCGGAAGTCGATGCGATGCGGATCTACAGTGACCCAACAGCCATCACAAAAACCATCCTTTCCCGTGCCAAGCAAACCCGAGAAGAGAGCGGGCTCGATTCATCTGACCTAACCCAAGACCTCGTTGCTCCAAACGCCGAACTCCCTGTTGTGATAGACGAAGTAGGCGATGAGGAAGACGGGGATTGGGAAGATATGGGATCAGAAGAAGAAGAAGATGATGATGATGCTATGGACGAATGTGTGGACGACGAAGGCGTCGTGGCTCTGAACGAAGACGAGATTGCGGAGATCATTTCTCTGGGTAGTGGTGGAGAACCGCCGAGTGACTCGGATGATGATGACGATGTGGAAAACGGTGTTGTTGCAATGAGGGAAGAAGATATAGCTGAGATCATTCCGTTGGATGACGGGGATGAACCTCCTACGTCTTCTGATGATGAAGATTACGACGTTGATGAAGAAGATGATGATGACGAGGAGGAGGAGGATAAAAAGGAATACCTTGCTAGAAGTGAGTATCACTTGTATGAAATTGATGCGTTATTCAGACGATGATTCATTATAATATCGATTATTTGCAACTTTCTCACTTTTAAATACAGTATTACATTTTCTTGAATTCCTTTTTGTGACTAGTGCGACAAGAAAAGAGGGATGAAGTGAAGCGGAGAGTGAAGCTGATGTACGAGCGAAAAGTGAAGGCAGCCGCACAGAAAGATGAAGAAAATATCAAAGTTGTCAACTATGGACGGTGTTTAGATCGCGAGGAATTGGTCAAGTTTTTTGAGAACTGTCAGAAGCTTGTTTCTGAGAATCAACCCGGAAAAAAATCTGCTGTCACCATAGGTGAGCTTGAGTAAAAGTTTTGTTTAAAACTTCAATACAGGGATTTTCTGCGCTGAAACTCCAGCATCTTTTTTTGTCAAGCACAAAAAGGATCACGCGAGTTTTGATGGAAAGAAAAGGTACACGGATTCCTGAAAAATTCGTGGGAGTTGAATATGAAATGATGCTAGCGTTTCAAAATCCGTTTGAAAGTTCCAGTGCTATAAAATTTCAAACGAAGTAATATTACTGAATTTCGTTGCAATTCTTCTCATCCAGGTTGAAAGCATCGAGTTTAACCGACCTTTCATTCGTCATGCTTACAATTTTTTTCAGTTATCCGTAAATAGTTGAAGTTCCACTGAGTATTCCTTAAAAACAGAAGTGAAATTCACTTCTGGGTTAGGTATTAAGAACACCTGTCAGATGTATTTTTGATGCTTTAGTCAATTTTGGCGTTTGTTGTGACGAATATGAAGATTCATCGAATATTTTGTCGAGCGTTCGAGAAGTTTACCGAGTTGAAAACATAATTGAAAACAATTACTTCCGTAAAATGGGGTCAAAAGTTTTTTCGATGTTTCATCAATTTTGGTGTTGGTGGTTGTGTCAAAGGTTTTGACGTGTGTTTTAGAATTTTTCCGAATCAGAGGTACAGTACAATTGAAAGTAGATTCCCTCTGATATATATCTGTCAGAAGATTTTTAATGTTTCAGTCAATTTTTGTGTTAGTGGTAATGAGTATGAGGATTCACTCAAGCTTTTGGCGAGCGTTCGAGTTTTCCAAGTGAGAGATACGATAAAAAATGTTGTAGATCCCTTTAAAAATTATTTTTCTTGATAATTATTCCGGAGTTTTTCGAAAGATCTTCCTGGAGCAGTAAAATTGTGACGATTGTTTTCGCAAATATATCCATCAGTTGTAAATTTGTTCTTAATCCAGGCGAGGGCTCTCAATTAGTTGACGCGGATAGAAGATTTCTTTCGGAATCTAGGAAGTCCATTGAATTATTTCAAGGAACTGGTGAAATGTTTGAACGAGATCCCGCACTTCCTGGTACAGTACTGTACTAGCTTTTAGCCGACTGTATTTTTTACGCCTATTAACGAGAATGATGATCAAAATTATTTTCTTTTCTCTTCGGAAAAGGTCTCGTCGGTTATCCGAACGTGGGAAAAAGCTCAACCATCAACAGCCTTCTCATGTCGAAGAAAGTATCGGTTTCCACGACACCAGGCAAAACGAAGCATTTCCAGACCATCTTCCTCAATCCCAACGTGATTCTCTGCGATTGTCCGGGCCTCGTCATGCCTTCCTTTTTGAGCACCAAGGCAGAAATGATTGTCTCCGGCATTCTGCCGATTGATCAGTTGAGAGACCACGTGCCTGCCATCAACATGGTCTTGTCTGTGGTGCCCAGGAATATTTTGGAAAAGACCTACGGAGTGGTGCTACCGAAACCGGAGGAAACGGAAGATCCGAATCGACCCCCAACTTCCGAGGAGTTTCTCAATGCCTATGGATGTGAGTCATTGAGAAATTTCAATCTTGTTTTTTTTTTTTTTATGCGCGACGATAATTAATATTGGAAATGAAACGGAAACCGTGAAAAATTGAAGTCGTATGGGCTGTTGGAAAACTGGATTGTGTCGTATTCGACTGGGTTTTGAAATGCGTGTTACTTGAAAGTAAGAACTTTCTACTGAACTATGTGTTTCTCAATGCCTATGGATGTGAGTCGTTGAGAAATTACAATATTTTTTTTGAATGCGTGACGATAATTAATATCGGAAATGAAACGGAAACCGTGAAAAATTGAAGTCGAATGGTCTGTTGGAAAAGTGGATTGTATCGTATTCGACTGGGTTTTGAATGCGTGTCACTTGAAAGTAAGTACTTTCTACGGAACCATGTTATTTTAAGTTGTTGGATTACAGGAGAAAACCTGAACACTTATCGACAAGATTGGATCTACGATCGAATGGAAAACTGGGTTTTGAATGCGTGTCACTTGAAAGTAAGTACTTTCTACGGAACCATGTTATTTTAAGTTGTTGGATTACAGGAGAAAACCTGAACACTTATCGACAAGATTGGATCTACGATCGAATGGAAAGAACTGGTTATCAGACAGGATTGTCTGGTCTGGTGACACGATGTTTCCTTGATGATCGGCTAGTAATGCAATCCTAAGCTTCCAGTGCGTTTTCGAAAGAAAATCCTTCGTGCATGTGTCAACCGATGGTTACGAAAATTCGGACACCAAATTTTTCTTTTTCTTTTTCTTGTCCACCTAAGTTGGAAAATGATCTTTGAGAAATCGAATATTCGTACTTTGTTTAAATGACGATTCTAAGTACAGTAAATGGAATCAGAAGTGTAATGGTTTTCAAATTTTGTCGAATAAAAAAACTCTTTGATCATCCGATTGACTTCACGAGCATGTATTTAATGCTTATTGACGTGAGTACTGTATAGCAAGTTCATGAACATTTCAAGCTATTACAGGTAACTCTTGTCAAGTTTCTGTTTTAAAATGTTTCTCGCGGTGATGACTAAAGAAACTGAAGATCAGGTTCAAGGGAAAGTTTTTCGTGAATCGTTTATCCCATATTTGCATGTAATTTTCTTCATGGGTCATCTACTTTTTCGAAACGCAAGTTTTCCGATGACCTCAGTTTTGTGTGTAGTTTAAAAACATGAAACGAATGAAGATTGAAAGTGAATGGGATAAAATTGACTAAAGGTAGTCTATTTTCTCCAAAGTTAAGTTTTTCGGGTGTCCTCCCGAAAACTGAGCAAGATTAAAGGGCTATAAAATGAATTGAAGTGTTGTTTGGACCATTACTCCCTTGCTGAGAAATATCGTACTATACAAATGCATGGTGTATTTTCAAATGTCTGATTCTGATTTGCTTAATTTTCAATCTCTGCAGTTTTAGCACCTATGTACTGTGTTGTGCCCTACGGACTGTTACGAGCTCGGCGTGCTATGCAAGATTTTCTAAAGCAGTTACCGTTCGAAAACATAACGGTAGGTGGGGGACTAACGCTGTTCCTGTTGATTGAAGCGGACACGAAACGGCTTTTCGGAAGTAAGGGAGAGGAGAAACAGACGAGAACCGATGCTCATCTTCCTGCTACTTACAAGAAGATGGTCAAGGTTTGAGAACTTCGAACTAAAGACACAACTTTGAAGCGGACACGAAACGGCTTTTCGGAAGTAAGGGAGAGGAGAAACAGACGAGAACCGATGCTCATCTTCCTGCTACTTACAAGAAGATGGTCAAGGTTTGAGAACTTCGAACTAAAGACGACCTTTTTTTGCTGACGGATGAAGAATTGACGATATTTTTTTGAATTTTTTTTTAACAGGGTTCGCAAGGCGGTCCTAGTGTACGGGACGTGGACGCCGCCTTTTTCGGTCCCCCGGGTTCCGCAGCCCATAAAAAGGGAACGTCATTGGTTAAAATATCGTCGGGTTCATCAAAGGAAATGTAAGAATTACAACGTACATGGATTTCGATTGCATTGTATTAATTCAAAATGGATGTAATTTTTGGCTTGAAACCTTTTGCTGATCGCCAACTTGGAATGCAATAATGTCATAGGTACTCGCATGTGACGGATTTTTCTACCCTCAGGTGTCGAATTTCATTTATATCAGTTCTGTTTAATTTAGGCAACTACAAAAAGCGACTGAATTTCAACGTAAGAGTATTTTTATAAATTCAACTAGGGCTAACACAATTTCCCAACTAGGTTAGGTTGGATGAAATCCTCTGTTGATAATGCTAACTAAAAATTTTCTAATTTTTTAAAGAAAAAATCATGTTTGTTTTCAGATAGAAAATTCCACTTTCCTGTAAATGCCATAAATACCTGATATTTGCCCAGAAAATTTTCTTTCTGGAAAAGTTGGGAAAGTATTAAAAGGTAGTCAATAGGTAGTAGGTAGTCGAAACATACGCTTTCGTCCCTATTTTTACGTTATTTTTCCCGTTTTGAACGATTTATGAGCATTCCATTTTGATCGGATTTCTTTCTATTAGTTTTTTGCTCACCTAAAAACTTAATTTTCAAGGTTCAAACTTGAAAATGTGTTGAATTAAGTTGGAAGCCCGAGACATTAATGGGATAAACTGAAATTCAGTAACTGAAAGCAGCTCGAATATGTTCATTTTTTCATGTGTTTCTTCTAGTTTTCTGGAGCAGGTAATCTTGTTATCGATGTTGAAATTTTGTATGATGTGTACCTTTTAATAGCACAAATTTCGAGTATGTGAATGATCTCGGATCAAGCTTTCGTTTAGCATACTTTCTGTCATCTCTTTCTGTTCAGAATCGACCTCCCAGAAGGCAAACCGTGGAAGAAACACGGAAATCACAAGAAGCGGGAAAAGCTGCGAAGAGTTTACGGTCATTTGGATGCCTAATTCTTGTGCCTTTTGTAGCTCTGATCTTGCCTTGAAGGGCAAAATGAACGATCGTGTGATGGGGATTTTTTTTTCTTGGAATTTGTTTTCACTTGTTCTGTTACCAGTACGTTCTAAATTTTGATGCGCAACGAGGGGAAAAAATTGAAGGACTTTTTACTGCCGTAATTCCTTNCTGGGTTTTGAATGCGTGTCACTTGAAAGTAAGTACTTTCTACGGAACCATGTTATTTTAAGTTGTTGGATTACAGGAGAAAACCTGAACACTTATCGACAAGATTGGATCTACGATCGAATGGAAATAACTGGTCATCAGACAGGATTGTCTGGTCTGGTGACACGATGTTTCCTTGATAATCGGCTAGTAATGCAATCCTAAGCTTCCAGTGCGTTTTCGAAAGAAAATCCTTCGTGCAGTAAACGCAGTTTGTGTCAACCGATGGTTAAGAAAATTCGGACACCAACATTTTTTTTTCTCTTTTTCGTGTCCACCGAAGTAGGAAAATAATCTTTGAACAATCGAATTTTCGTACCTTGTGTGAATGACGATTCAAAGTACAGTAAATGGAAATCAGAAGTGTAATGGTTTTCAAATTTTGTCGAATAAAAACTCTATGATCATCCGATTGACTTCACGAGCATGTATTTTATGCTTATTGATGTGAGTATAGCAAGTTTATGATCATTTCAAGTTATTACAGGTAACTCTTGTCAAGTTTCTGTTCGAAAATGTTTTCTGTGGTGATGACTATAGAAACTGGAGATCAGGTTCAAGGGAAAGTTTTTCGTGAATCGTTTATCCCATATTTGCATTTAATTTTCTTCATGGGTCATCTACTTTTTCGAAACGTAAGTTTTTCGATGACCTCAGTTTCGTATGTAGTTTGAAAACATGAAACGAATGAAGATAGAAAGTGAATGGGATAAAATTGACTAAAGGTAGTCTATTTTCTCGAAAAATAAGTTTTTCGGGTGTCTTCCCGAAAACTGAGCAAGATTAAAGGGCATTAAAATGAATTGAAGTGTTGTTTGGACCATTACTCAGTTTCGAATATTTCGCCTTGCTGAGAAATATCGTACTTTACAAATGCATGGTGTATTTTAAAATGTCTGATTCTGATTTGCTTGATTTTCAATCCCTGCAGTCAATCGTGGATACATGACACAACACGGGATGCCTGACAATGCTCGAGCCGCACGATACGTTCTAAAAGATTTCGTCAATGGCAAGCTTTTGTATTGCCATCCACCCCCTGATTGCGACAAGGACAACTTTGAAGCGGACACGAAACGGCTTTTCGGAAGTAAGGGAGAGGAGAAACAGACGAGAACCGATGCTCATCTTCCTGCTACTTACAAGAAGATGGTCAAGGTTTGAGAACTTCGAACTAAAGACAACCTTTTTTTGCTGACGGATGAAGAATTGACGATATTTTTTTGAATTTTTTTGAACAGGGTTCGCAAGGCGGTCCTAGTGTGCGGGACGTGGACGCCGCCTTTTTCGGTCCCCCGGGTTCCGCAGCCCATAAAAAGGGAACGTCATTGGTTAAAATATCGTCGGGTTCATCGAAAGAAATGTAAGAATTTCAACATGTATGGATTTCGATTGCATTATATTCATTCGAAATGGATGTAATTTTTGGCTTAAAACCTTTTGCTGATCGCCAACTTGGAATGCAATAATGTCATAGGTACTCGCATGTGACGGATTTTTCTACCCTCTGGTGTCGAATTTCATTTAGATCAGTTCTGTTAAATTTAAGCAACGACAAAAAGCGACTGAATTTCAACGTAAGAGTATTTTTATAAATTCAACTAGGGCTAACACAATTTCCCAACTAGGTTAGGTTGGATGAAAATCCTCTGTTGATAATGCTAACTAAAAATTTTCTAATTTTTTAAAGAAAAATCATGTTTGTTTCAGATAGAAAATTCCACACTTTCCTGTAAATGCCATAAATACCTGATATTTGCCCAGAAAATTTTCTTTCTGGAGAAGTTGGGAAAGTATTGGAAGGTAGTCAATAGGTAGTAGGTAGTCGAAACATACGCTTTCGTCCCTATTTTTATGTTATTTTTCCCGTTTTAAACGATTTATGAGCATTCCATTTTTGAATGGATTTCGTTTCATTAGTTTGTGCTCACATAAAAACTTAATTTTCAAGGTCCAAACTTGAAAATGTGTTGAATTAAGTTAGAAGCCCGAGAGACATTAATGGTATGAACTGAAATTCAGTAACTGAAAGCAGCTCGAATATGCACTTTATTTATTTTTTGTGCGTATCATGTTTCTTCTAGTTTTCTGGCGCAGGTAATCTTTTTATCGATGTTGAAATTTTCATGTGTACCTCTTACTGTGATAGCATAAATTTCGAGTATGTGAATGATCTCGGATCAAGCTTTCGTTTAGCATACTTTCTGTCATCTCTTTCTGTTCAGAATCGACCTCCCAGAAGGCAAACCGTGGAAGAAACACGGAAATCACAAGAAGCGGGAAAAGCTGCGAAGAGTTTACGGTCATTTGGATGCCTAATTCTTGTGCCTTTTGTAGCTCTGATCTTGCCTTGAAGGGCAAAATGAACGATCGTGTGATGGGGATTTTTTTTT
>CAJPEX010000867.1:33688-76842 GCA_905338405.1 Notodromas monacha
GGAATTTGTTTTCACTTGTTCTGTTACCAGTACGTTCTAAATTTTGATGCGCAACGAGGGGAAAAAATTGAAGGACTTTTTACTGCCGTAATTCCTTCTCTGCTTGTGTTTCCAGATTAAGGATACTTTTATTATCGTAAAAACTGTTGTAAGTCCGTATTTCGGTTGTGTGTTTGTTGATGTGTACTGGGGAAAGCCTCGTGTTTTCCAACCGATGGCCGATTCGAAAGACGTGGTTGTGGAAAAACGGAAAACTGATGAAGCTCATCCGTTCAACATCAATGCATTCATGGATAAGCACATGCATAAAATCAAGGTACTATTTCATAATTTCCGTTTTGAAAAATCGAAGCTTACAGATTTGTGTGCGCATTCTTGTGCAGATTTTCCTGACATGGGGTCTTGGTGCTGCTGGTGTGGTTGTCATAGCTAGCAGTCTGAAAATGGTGAGTCTTTTTTTAAATTTTTTTTAATGGAGAAATGACCGGATCATGTGAAAGTGTGATTTTGATTGTAATCATGCTGAAGATATTTTTAAAATTGTCATCTTGAAGTGAGCAGCCTGTTTTGGAGTACTGTACCTTTAATGGATCGAGTGTTTTCCTGAGGTTCTTGATTAAATTCATTTTCGAGTAACAGTCGAAAAAGATAGTGTGGAAAAAGAGCAGCAAATCTAAGAATTTTTCATGCACTAGATATTTTTGAACCTGTGAATATTGTCCCAAGAAAGGAAGAACGAGAAGAACGATTAAGATAGCATTAAATCCCGGGTCTTGATGTTTGCACTTCATCCTTGGTGCAGTTCCTTTGCTAAAATGTTCACTGTACATCATAATGTCGCTACAATGAAGCTCTGAGGACGTGGAAAAATCATTCGTCATGTCAAAACATTCGTTATAATGCGCCTAAAATAGGACCTCGAGATTTGTGTCAGTTGATGTCATTAATTTAACGAGATTCATTGTAACGAAATGTTATTTTATTTCGTAGACTGACTAAGCTATTTCGATTTCCAGGATGTTTTTGATTAATTTTTTGTTTATATAAAGTCTACTGGTTCAAGTGATGAGCTTTCAGGCACGGAGTTCTTAAGTAGCTGTTTCCTAAGTGCAACAAGCCTTCCCAGTTAAGGAAAAGGTAGTAAGTGAGCTCTCTGATGCATGGACACTCAAAGGAACTCCCACAAGATGCTCAGGTAAATCAATTACAATCGAATCTATTCGTCGAACTACAAGGAACCGTGTAAAAGTTTTTGAGTGGTGGGGAAAGAAGCGTTTTACTGTCACGGAAAAGGGAAAATTTCAAGAATTTGTAATCGGTGATTTTCTGAGCCTTGAATTATTTTTAAATCAGTTGACCGGATGCTAGAATTCGAGGCAAGGGTTCATTTTCATGAGTTATCTTTCAATTTCTTTCGAAAAGCATCAAGTTACATTATTTTCTTTTTCTCTGTCGTGTGTCAATAAAATGATTGCCAAATGGCCTCCAGAAAATTCGAGTCGTTGAGGTTTGAGGGAGAAAACCTTCGAGTTACGGAGGTTTTTAATACAATACATTGCTCCTTCAGGAGAAATTAGACATGGGCTTGAAGAAGATCCACGTTTTGAATTTCTAGTTTTGTAGGTTCAGCTGTAAATTTTTCAAATGACGTCTGCATTTTGTTCGAATCATCAATTTCAGGACCCTGGTGTCACTCGGACTGGAGGGGACGACAACTTTTATCTGGTGCTCGGCTAAAACTCTTGAGGCGTTACCCACTTCTTTTGACACGTTTACGACTGGGGCCTAGTAGCACTTCTTTTTCCTCTCCCTGTAGAAGGTCATTTTCAGCGCTGCATAACGGTGTATGACGATCAGGCGACTTCGAATTGGTTGCAAAAGAATATCGTCGGTCACACTGTGCGGTTCAAGCTGTTGTCGAGGGACGAATATTACCTCAAGGCTGTGGTTATTTTCAAAAAGGTGAGTTGATTCTTGATTAGTTGAATGGCACTAATCCAAGTGGCAAGATTTACTTGGTTAATCGAAAATCCTTTCAAGTTTCCTTCGACGCAAAATATGAGATGGTTGAAGTCAATTTCGATCGTTGGTTAAGACGGCGTGAAATTTAAAATTGCTCCTGAAATATGCATGAAAGTTATCTATGCAATATCTTGATGGATAAGATTCTGGTGGGACGACTTTCCAGCAACATCTTAAACTTTAAAATTAAAAACGTCTCACGGAAAGCAGCCGCCCAAAACGTCTTCTGAGACCAACTGCGACCCTACCCTAAACACGAAGGCATACTGCTTCTTTACTTCTTAGTGTATCTAATCAAGTGGGAATTTTTGACGAATTCCATTCGTATGTGAAAGTTCTGAGTGAAGCTCGTTTTTTCCAGCCATTTGTACAGATACTTGCTCAAACGGGAGGAGAAGGCGGACAAACGGCTCATTTGGAGTAATCGAATCGCGAAGATCACGAAATTTTTCCGAAGACCTTTCGGACCATGATTCCTTGATAGTATAATTAGGAAGTCGCGATAATTTTTGCTTGGGATGGTTCAAACGTCGTTGTGCCATTTTCTCTTCTGGTTTTCCGTGATTCAGTACAATACAGTACAATACTTTCTTTTTCGGTGATTCCCGATTGAAGTTAACTCGCTAGTACAGTATATTTATTCAATTTATTATATGTTCAATTTTCCATGTAAATGTTACATGGCACTTGAACGATTTGGAAGGAGTGTAAAGAATAAGCTTCAAGCGCGTGACCTGATTTCCTATTGGATCTGAATTTGTTTTGGATTGGGTAGGCTTCGAGGAATTTTGTTGAGTCTGTTACATGAAGTATGGAATGTTGGGAATTTTTGTTGTTGCTGTATTGGGGGTGGGGAAAAGCCGACGCTGATCCACCTTCGCTGCCGAAGTTTCATTTGTCGCTTGTGAGTCAAGTTAGCACCTGCTTTGGTGGCTATGGATGGTGAGTTTTCTAAATTGTATGTCAGATTTACGTCTTTTCTGGAAGCGGAATCCAAAGATTTTTGGATTTATTCTGTTTTACTTATATTGATTTTTTTTTAATACTCGCGAGATTATTTTTTTTCATGTAGAATTCTATCCAGGCTTCGTTGAATTAGTGACTTATCCTTCTGTTACAGTTTAAGAATTTCTGAATAGTAACTACAGTATTTCGAGGGACGAGTTCGAAGAGACCAGTTTTAGTGAACGCAAAGAAATTAGTTTAGTACAGTATTTAATGTGACTGAAAGTCCTGAAATAATTTTATAATGGTTCGTATTGCGATGAGTCGAACTAAACCTTTTTTTTTTATCTTCAGAAAGTACTAGGAAGATTTGGGATTCGATCAAGATAGTTCAAGTTCCGGTCTCGAAACTGATCCGCTTGAACATACGCTCGAATAATGAGAATCACATCCAGCTCTTGGTTGATCAGGAAGAAACATTTGGGAATATCAGAATGAAGCTCTCGAAAATCACTGGTGAGATAGAATATCCCGAATTTTTTTTTTTTTTAATTTAGATAATTTCATGGTCAATGTTTTTCAACAGGACTCCCGGAAAGACGTTTAATTTTGAAGAAGATTTCCGGCGATCGTGTTTTAAGGGATGAATTGACCTTGGCTTCGTACAACTACTCCGAATGTGAGTTCGTTCGGAATTTAGGGATATTCTTGCTTTCACTACCAGTTTAGCTGTATTGGGGGTGGGGAAAAGCCGACGCTGATCCACCTTCGCTGCCGAAGTTTCATTTGTCGCTTGTGAGTCAAGTTAGCACCTGCTTTGGTGGCTATGGATGGTGAGTTTTCTAAATTGTATGTTAGATTTACGTCTTTTCTGGAAGCGGAATCCAAAGATTTTTGGATTTATTCTGTTTTACTTATATTGATTTTTTTTAATACTCGCGAGATCATTTTTTTCATGTAGAATTCTGTTAAGGCTTCGTTGAATTATTGACTTATTCTGTTACAGTTTGAGAATTTCTTTCAGTTTGAACAAAGTTGTGTCATTCGAATGAGAAAAGTTACATTCTTCTGGAAACTCCTTGGATTTTTGTCCTGCTAAGTACAAAGTATTTGGTTTTTTGTAATTCTAGCAACGAAAGCGATCCCCTCTGAAACATTCAGGTCGCTTCTCTGAATTGTCGATTTCGTAATATGATACTGTACTGCATTGATTTCGTGGCTAAGGAAAATTTTTAGATTTTTCTGCTCATTTACGTAATGCTCAACACATTTCTTTTTACAATTTTGTGAGGCATAGTCCTTATAAAGATTAGTAACTACAGTATTTCGAGGGACGATTTCGAAGAGATCAGTTTCAGTGAACTCACAGAAGTTAGTCCAGCACAGTATTTAATGTGACTGAAAGGCGTGAAATAATTTTATACTGGTTCGTATTGCGATGAATCGAACTAAACCTTTTTTTTTTTATCTTCAGAAAGTACTAGGAAGATTTGGGATTCGATCAAGATAGTTCAAGTTCCGGTCTCGAAACTGATCCGCTTGAACGTACGCTCGAATAATGAGAATCACATCCAGCTCTTGGTTGATCAGGAAGAAACATTTGGGAATATCAGAATGAAGCTCTCGAAAATCACTGGTGAGATTGAATATCCCGAAATTTTTTTTTTTTTATTTAGATAATTTCATGGTCAATGTTTTTCAACAGGACTCCCGGAAAGGGCAAATTAAAACTTCTTCTAAAGGCCGCTAGCACAAAATTCCCTACTTAACTGGAACCGAAGCATGTTGATGAGGCTTACACTCAAGCAAGCCTTAAATCCCTATAAGAACGAAAGTGATGGTCAAACTCCCTATTATTTGTAAAATGTGTTTCGTCTGTCCTATTGGATTACTTTTGACCCTAGCTCTTGAACTAATTGTAATTCAAATTATGTGGGGCTTGATCGTTGTTCAGACGTGCGAGGTCAAGTTGCTCGTTAGTTATTTCAGGTATCATGTAGGGGCACACAAAACAGAATTTCTCCATACACAAGTCGTGAACCTGGTGATTATTTTTTTTAATGCAATTTATTTCCAATCAGGTTCTTGGATCCACTTGGATGTTCTTCCTGTCGTACCGAAAGAAGATGAAATGACGAGGTCAGGAAATAAGTCGCCGACGGAAGACCTGAATATGAATCAAATCTTCTCGTGTGGAAGCCTGATTTCGTTCAAATCGACGAGGCTGAATGAACAAGAATGACTTAAAATGTCGGAGATTTTCCTCAAGAATCCCCAGATCTTTTTTTCTGGACGCATTGTGAAGTTGAATCTACTTTCGCGATTACTTAGCTGGTAAAGAATTTTTGATGCTCGAAGATTTTGAGAAGTGGGAATTTTTAACCTGTTCGATAAATTATCTTACCTTGTCCATTTCGGTGATGATTTTATCATTGTTGGTAGATGTCACTGATAGTAACAATTTCGTTTCGGCTTGATATCGAGGCACAACATTATCGATCGGCTTCTGAATTCTTCCAATGCGGAAGTAGCTTGGGATGCTTGATCACGCTTTAGTTGGGGCTCTGTGAAGTAGCATATTTTTGTGTCTCTCGCAAGGATTTTTTCAAATGTCCTTTTTGGGATGTGAGTCTCAGGTTTTTCTCTTGATAGTACATTTTTGGGATTCCATGTGTTTCTCATTTGTTTCATTGATTTCGGGAAGAATTACGAGTGCAGTGCGAAGAAATTTCGTTCCGTTTTAGGGGTGTTCCGTTCGACCCTGATTTTGCAATTTATTTTCCCGCAGGTGATCGTTGAAGTTCGAAAGCTATATTCGGTTGCCAACTCGCGAATCTTCGTAGTACGAGTGAAAAAGTGAAAGCGCAGTGCTAATAGAAGAAAGTTGAATGAGATGGCTCCTCCTGCGAAGTTGCTAGATGGCCTGGAACCCAATTGTCAACATCTTGTCGAAAATCCCTCGGACGAGCAGATTTTCAAAATCGATGATCTTCAGGCGGATGGAGTCACCGGAGGAGAAAACGACGCTGGCGGTCCTGCACCATCGGGTGATGTAGTGTCGAATTCTCATGAAAATGAGGTTCCTATCGGAAATGACGTCGGGAATGTATCGAACGGAATGCAAAGAGATGGTGCTCTTCGTGCGCCTTCTGGGTATGTCATGTTTTTAAAATGAACTCAACATAGCCTTTTTTTAACTTCATTTAACCTAGTTATATCAATCCTACCGGATCTAAGACCTGATTCAAGTATCCGACTCATTATTGGCCGCATGTGATGAAATCTGTAACTAGATGGCGAAACTGCAAAGATGTCTTCCTGTGAAACCCTGTTATCCCGAGAGTTCTTCCTTGATCTCCCAGAAAGGAAAGAAAATTAAAGATGTTTCAGCAACCTTTCTACTTAGTCGTGTTTGTCAGTGAATGCAGAATCTAGGATGTATACTGGTATTTTTTTCGTGCGGAAGCATTGATGAGGCAGTGTTCTGATCTCAAGCAGCTGGAATGAGCTTAGGTTAGGCAAGGATTAATGTGTATTCTCAGCACAAAAATTCAACTGCTGTGAGAGAGGAATTCGTGTATCTTTATTTTTCTTGGACTTTTCCAGTTTGGCACAGATTTTTTGTGCAAGCTGTTGTGACGAAAGGAAATTTCTGCATTTTTCATTTACAGGATGGGACCGAGAAAGAGAAAAGTGCTGCATGAAAGTGTCCCCAATGTTCCTGAGCTCGGATTCCGAGCCATGATTTTTTACAATTTCATGCGTGGGTTGAACTCCGTGGATTGTGAAACTGAGATGAAGGAACTTTTCGGTGATGAAGCTCCACCAATGAGTACTATTCAAAAATGGTTCCTGCGGTTTGAAGCCGGGGATTTCAACCTCGATGATCTCGATGCGCATGAAATCGAAGGAGAAAACTGTGCTGGAGGAAATCGTGCTTCATCAGATGATGCGGTACCGAATTCCCGTGAAAATGCGGTCGTGAATGCATCGAACGGACGGCAAAGAGATATTGCTCTCCGTGCGCCTTGTGGGTATGTGTGTTTCGAAAAATCAACTCATACCCTATTGAACTTGATGTAACAGTTATCTCAATCCAACCAGATGCTAATGGAATAAGATTTTGGCGAAAATAAATTTGTGAAGTTGCTGATGTTGGGGGGTACAATGATGAAAATAATAAGGGTTGTTCTCAGTCAGTAACTTCGACCAGGCTTTTTACGGCACAAGTATTAATATCACGACGTAACACAGTCGAACATCAGTCAGGGATTAAAGCAGATGATGCTTAGTCAAGCAGTCAGAACGTAATGATCACTGGCGGTTCGCCTCGCTGGCTCGCTCCCACGCCTCCGCTGATACTCCATCAGATTAGCTTCTGTGCGTGTGCTCTCCGGACGTTTGAGTGTAGTTCCGGAAAGTGTCCGCTAGATGTCGCATTAGAGTGTAAGTGGGCTAGCTTACTAAATCCTCGGTTAATCGCCTCATGTTTTGTATAACATGAAGTTAAATGTTTCAAGTTACTATCATTGTTTATTTTTGCTCCATTGGTTTCCCTCCTCCAATTCACGATTGCAAGTATTGAATAAGGACACAACCGCAGTTAAACGTAAGATTTTTCCTTGAACTCCCATCTACCCGAGAAAAACGCTCGTAAAGATCACGTAATTATCTATCCAATGAACTTGATTAAATATTGCACGCTCACGCATGACCACAGTGGCCAGTTGATGAGTTCTTGGATCAAATTTGGTTTTTCAAGGTGATGACCGCGATTGTTCCGAGGATCTTACGGTTCTGTGAAATCATCAGTCTGCTCTTTCTCGTTCCACTCTTGATTATCTCATGAATCATTGAGAATTTGATCGGAATTTTGCCATCATTAAAGAAAAGATGAAAGGAGACGAGGACTACTGGGTCCACAGCCGTAATCCCTAGAGTCGATTTTTATTTAATAATTGTTCATGATGTTTATTCTATATGACAGGAGTCCGGTGTCGCCCATTTCTTTGAAGCGGGAAAATTACCTGTCTTGGGAAGAGTACTTCATGTCGATGACGTTTTTGTCCGCAATGCGAAGCAAAGACCCGGTTTCCCAAGTAGGAGCTTGCATCGTGAATCCGGAAAATAAAATCGTTGGGATCGGGTACAACGGAATGCCAAACGGCTGCAGCGATGATTTGATGCCCTGGGGTAAAGACCCCAATGACCCTTTGAATAATAAGCATTTGTATGGTGAGTCACTGCAGTGTGGGATATGTTTTTTCGCCGGGAGGCCTTTTGAAGAAAGTCCAGCAATATTGACAAATGAATGCGAAACTTGGTTCAGATACAGCAATAGATACGTTTTCACGTGCTCGTGCTTCGAAATGTTTTCGAGAGAATATTGCATCAACTTTCTCAAAATTACTGTGCTCCTTTAGAATAATGTCAGTTCAGCTTGATTGAATCAAAACCCAGAAGAACAAGGAAAGCTTCAATTGAAGATGAACCTCGATAACTCGAACCTCCTAGTGTGAAATTTTCTTCAAGTCGCTGTCTTAAGTCCCTGAAAAACAATGTATTGAAATCCTCGCTTTCCCCCCTCAAACCTCCGTAATTCGAACTTCCTGGGGTCCGTTTTTTAATATTTCGTTGACACAGGAAAGAGAAAAGCATTAAAAATGTAACGGATGTGTTTCGAAGGAAAGTGAAAGACTAATTCTGCAAATGAATCCGTGTCTCCAAGTTCAGCATCCGGTCAACTCATTTAATAAGCGTTTCGAAGCCCAGAATATCACCAATTACGATTTACGAGGTTTGACTGTAACAGCCATTAATCTTGTAATGCTATTTATGTTTTTAATGCACGAAGGCATTATTAGCTGTTTAATCGAAGAAAGGATCACAATTTCTGCCTCGTGCAATTCGAGTATGACGTAAAATACGCGATGTCCATGGGTCGAACAAAACTTGAAAAAAAAAAACAGCTTATAATTTTGTTTTGATAGGTATTTCAATGCGTTTGACCTTGTTTTATTTCTTCATTTAATCCAGATCATGTTTTCTAATGCAGTTAAAATTCTGAAGAGATTTTAAATGATTAAATTTTCATGTTCATTTTGTTGAGATTCATTTTGCCTTTTTTCCTTTTTTTCAGTTGTTCATGCTGAGCAGAACGCAATTATGAACAAGAATACGTACGACGTCAAAGGCTGCACCATTTACGTGGCGCTTTTTCCTTGTAACGAATGTGCCAAACTGATTATTCAGTCAGGGATCAAGTCGGTGATATATTTTTCGGATAAGCATGCGGACAAGGTACCAACTATGGCAGCGAAGCTGATGTTCGATCATATCGGCTTGCCATATCGGTGAATTTCTCATTTTTGATAGAAGTTGAAACGCTCCAGTTCCTAAACGAAGCGTTTCTTTGTTCCAGAAAATTCAATCCGAAGCGCAGGAAAGTGACGATCGACTTCGAAGCCATAAACCGGTCAGTAGCTAGAGATTTGACTGCGGAGCTGAAAGGAAATGCTCCGTGACCGCGTGCTACACCAATGTGCCTGTAATTGTAAATTTTGCTACAGGTGAGATGAAGAATTCGAAATATCGAACTACATTTTAGCCTAATGAATCTGATATTTTCGAAAAAAGGCATCCAATCTTGAATCCCGTCGACAGCCCCCCATCCCCCCTTTCTTCATCAATTTTTATTCGAAAATGTCCGTAATTATACTCATTTATGGAATTTTTTAAAATTATAGAATTGGGAGGAGAGTCGCATGCGAATTTGAAGCATTGTTCTCAATAGAATGAATTTCTTTTTCCAGGAAGAAAATTTGTCCATCTTTTTTTTTTTTTTCAATGTGCGGCTTTACATTTTGGGAAATGATGAGATTTTTCAACTGTCCCTCTTAATCTAATTGAATTATTGATTTTCTAATTCTCACCTGTGTTGACTTCTTCAGCACATTTCTTTGAATCGTTCGATAATTATTGGCCTGTAAAAATCCTTTTTTGTGCGTGATTTGATAGCAGACATAAACTCTTTATATTTCGTATTGTTGGATGATGAAATTGCATTTTTTAGTTTTGGTAATGTTTTATTGATGAAAAAGTTTATGTTCGCCTCAGTAATAGCTGCGAGGAAATTCTTGGAATTTGAAGGAAGCTTTGTTTCAACTCTTCGTATCGATTCCACAGTGGTTTCGCGCATTCTGATTTATGGTTCCCAAATAACTGATTTTGTAATTGCTGTGCTGACATCTTGAAAACAAACCATTCCTTTCTTGTCTCGAACGTGTAACAGTGTATACTTCACCTATTTTTCGTTATTCTTTTCACCAACAGAGATCCTGGTCTGCGTATATGTGAAACCTAAGCTGCATGTGATGAAATCTGCCACTGGATGGCGAAACTGCAAAGATGTCTTCCTGTGAAACCCTGTTATCCCGAGAGTTCTTCCTTGATCTCCCTAAAAGGAAAGAAAATTGAAGATGTTTCAGCAACCTTTCTACTTAGTCGTGTTTGTTAGTGTATGCAGAGTCTAGGATGTATGCTGGTATTTTTTTCGTGCGGGTGCATTGATGAAGAGGCTGTGTTTTGATCTCTAGCAGCGAGAATGAGCTTTGGTTAGGCAAGGATTAATGTGTGTTCTCAGCACAAAAATTCAACTGCTGTGAGAGAGGAATTTGTGTATTTTATTTTTATTGAACTTTTCACGTTTGGCACAGATTTTTTGTGCATACGGTTGTAACGAGAGGAAATCTCTGCTTTTTTCATTCACAGGATGGGACCGAGAAAGAGAAAAGTGCTGCTTAAGAGTTTCCCCACTGTTTCTGACCGCGAATACCGAGCGATCTTTTTCTACAATTTCATGCGTGGGTTGAACTCCGTGGATTGTGAAACTGAGATGAAGGAACTTTTCGGTGATGAAGCTCCATCAATGAGTACTATTCAAAAATGGTACCAGCGATTTAAAGCCGGGGATTTCAACCTCGATGATGAGCCACGTGCACCGAAACCGAGTTGTACTGAAAACGTTGAGCGTGTGCGTGGATTGCTCGAAGATAATAAGCGAGTGACCATCAGGAAAATAGCTGATGAACTCAACCTCACTTTTAATGACGTCCAAAAGATTATCCAACGAGATCTTGGCTTCACCAAAAGATCCTCGAGCTGGGTCCCGAACAAAAAGAGGTTTGTAGTATTAAACTGATCGCAATTGGAGATAAAAAAAAACAGTTTTCTTTTCATTCTTCAGATCCAGGACGAAGAAACCGGATCATGATCCGGCAGAAGAAGTAATCCCTGCCATTGTTGATGACCTATCACCGTTGGTCGATCCTTTGAACATTTTTACCCAATTCTTGGAGTGTTCCACGTCGGAATAATCTTTTGAAAAAATATTAGATTCTCTTATTTTGATAGATCACTGTGTGTTTCCTGTTTCCAGGCAGCAAATGCTTTATCCAAAAATTATTGACGAGGCCGCCGTAGGTTTTATTCAGGGGTATTGGGCTCTGATGTGAAAAGAGCAGTTCACTTGTAATCGTGTAGATGACGCTGCAAGTGCAGATTGGTGAGAAAACATATCCAAGTTTCAATGAAACTGACTGCATCCATTTCTCAATGTCAGCACCTAAGCAACAAGATACCACAGGTGTTGGATAACGTATTCACTTTTTTTTACATCCAATTTTTCAAGTGTGTGAATTGAGCTTTGGAAGATGTTTTGATTTGTGGTGATGAGAGTTATTTATTTTCTGTGTGCTTGCGTTGCTTTGTTTTTATCAAGTTTGTCATTGACATCCTGAACAGGGCAGGGCGTTTCAGTGCTCCCTTGTTTGCGTGCTATGATGTCTTGTGTGATGAAAAGAGCTTTGAATTCAAAGACCCCGATGGAGAAATGAATTATCGGGATTTACGAGGCTGTTGAAGACTGAAATCGATGTTCTGACGTTTCTGTCTCAAAAAATTGTGCGTTCTTTGATTTTGTTTTTCGCGGGTGTTCCTTGCTAGTTTATCACGTAGTTTACTGTTCTTTTTTTTTTGTAAGTTGAAAGACAGTCTGTCATTGCGATGAAATTGCGAGACGCTGTGAAAGTGTGAAAAGTGAAAATGTTGAGGTGTGTGCTGCGATTGGCACTTGACCAAACCCTATTGACGCAATCATGTCGGCATTTGAAGTCCGGGGGTTCATCCGGTGAGACCTCGGGTTTTTTTTTTATCTATGAAATTTAGATTAATTGGAATCATTTTCGAGACTGTGCATGCCGATTTCCTGCGACACGAAAATCAATTTATTTTAGTCGTAAGCTAAAATTTTATTTTTCTACTGCTGAAATTATGAATTGAATTTTGTTGAATTTTCTGTTTTGGTACACGTGTCCATCTTTCAGTTAGATTTGAGCCTAAATATACTATCTTATTCATCCTAGTCTCGTAAAGATCATCCCTAGAAACTTCGCCAAATGTGTATGATGCGCACGAAAATGTTGAAAAATTTTCAGAAAAAAATGACCCGCAATCCATATTTAGAGCTTAATTATTTAAAAAAAAAAAAAAAGATACGTGTGGTGCTCGAATAAATACAGCATTCTCAGCAGTCCTATCGTAGCTATTATCCACTGTTGGTGCTGACCCACCCTGAAAATTTTGTTTCTTGCAATTTGTAGCCGGACGCAAAAAAATGTATAGTTTTCTGAATTTGATCATTCGTAGTCCATCCAAAGTGAACTCAGAACATGTAGGATTCGGGCTATTAATATGAAAAAATTTTGCTGTGAAAAAAATACCTCAGAAAAATACCTTTATACAAGTTGGGAGGAAATAATGTGGGACTTTCAATTTTTAACGGGGAAGGGGAGTTTTCAGAAGGCTGGATTGAGCTGGGGATAAAAGCATTGATTAAATTTTTAATTTTACCAGTGGGACTCGGAAAGAAGGGAAAGCCAGGCAAAACAGCCGGTGTGATGCAGAAGCGAGAGATGCCAGTTGAGAGTGATCCGAAGAAGCTGGCGACTTATTGTTGCGGTACGAATGTTTTCAAAGAAGGTGAAGATGTGATGTTGAAGCCTCGTGCCGAATACCCGGATTGGCTGTGGAAAATTCCAACAGGTGAATACTTGAATGTGACGAGCGGGTTGAAAATTACAGTAGTTCTGATTTTTCAAAGTCAATTTAATTTAGGTTGGCAACGACTACGAAATATTATTTTAGTTTTCATATTTATTTTTCCGGGAATCTTCATGATGTCTTTCTTTTCTCAGGGCCACCGCCAAAGTTGGAGGATCTTGACCCGAATACTCTCGAGTATTGGGAACTTTTGAAAGCCAGAGATCGTCGGCGGAAGAACAAGATCATCAAAGTGACGCGTTTGAAAAACCCGTGAAAACGCGTTGCGGAATTTTTTAGTCATGCTTGATTGTTGTTGGTTTACATGGTGCATGTTTCCTTCTGATGTCTATTTATTTCAATGGGTTTTTTCTTCGAAAGGTACCCTTTTTCTATCGAATTCGACACTCGAGATAGAAAAACGGTGTTGGCAACGTAGTTCATTTCAGAAGAAATTACAAGCTTTCTTATGAAACAAAATATCGTGAGAAATCAGTTTGATCAAACATTCAACCAGCATTAATTTCCTTCGCCATCCTTCTCCATAATGAGTTGCTTTAGCATTTTGGACTTCTTTGGTGAACTGTGCGGTGGGATTCATCCACGTAATTCCTCAACGTATTGAACTCAATTTTGGATTTAATGACCAGCTGTCATTATCTGAATGTTGGGACTTCAACCAACGAAGATAGATTTTGCTTATTGAGGCTCTTCAAGGCACAACTTAGGTGTCGTGATGTTTTGGTCATTTGTCTTTCGTATACGTGAATCTCCATCAAGTGGTACTTCGAGGAAACAAATTCTTGCTTATCTGGTGATATGAGGATTTTTTTGTTTCACTAATTATTGTTTCAAGATTCGATATTTTTAAAACTGTCTGGCTTTTTTGTGCAAATTCAAATTTCATCTTCATACCTTCAGTATTAATTTGGACGAGTATTTTTTCCTCTTTTTGGTTCTCTACATCATTTCTGAACGTTTCGGCCAGTCGTGAATTGTCAATTTATAAATTCAACTTCTCGGGAAGTAATGCTCTGAAGCTGTCGTTATTTGGAAGGTAGGACTTCATTTAATTTCATGGAGATCGTTGAGGTGCCACAAAAAGGGTGCGAACTAATTCGGTCTTCTTTTTCGGATTGAACACCCGTTCTTCCCGCTCTTCCATATTGGGCTTTTTTCAACTCGAGATTATTCTTTTGCGTTGCCAACACCGAGAACAATTTTGTTGGCGTGCTTAAATTCGGTGGAAAAATGATCGTTGACGATTGTTATTCGGAATTTTCCTTGATCAGATTTCGTGATTTTTGAGTGGCTTTTTGAAAGAAAAAAAAAACCCAAAACGATGATGGCGGAACATTCCGACCCGCTAGACGCGTCGCAACGCGAAGACTCCAACGAGGACCTGTTCGCATCAGCCATGGAGAACATCGATCCCAAGGACGCGTCCGAGGCGACCTTGTCGAGTCCGCCGTTGCAAGAAGAAGTCCCGCTCAATGACGACGAAGACGAGGATGAAGACGAGGAGGACCCGCAGATGATCATACCCGAACCCGCGCCTGCGCCGCCCAAAACCCCGGAAGCACAGGACGATCAGTTCCTGGAGATCTCCGTTTCGGAACCGCAGAAGGTCGGTGAAGGCATGGTGTCGTACGTGGTGTACAAGGTGACCACTCGGACGAACCTGCCGTACTTCAAGCGCAGAAACTCTACTGTCACTCGCAGGTGAAACGGTAGACCCGTAAATATATGAAAATGTCCCTTAGAAAAATTTTTAAACTGTGTCAGAGGAGGTCAGCGTATTGTCGTTGAATGTCAGGTAGAACGAAAGTCTCAGCTAAAGTAGTTGTGAAGACGAGAATGGTTTCATGATCTGCATTATTGGTCACTTTTCAATTCCGATCCTTGACATGTTCCGTGTTCGTGATGCCAAATGTGATGATTTACCTCAAGCGAGGAGTTACTCAATTCAAAGAGCGAAATTGAAGGCAATCCGATGCTTGCCGGAAATTTAGAAGAAGACATGCATGGTTTCGTGCGCTGCATTATTGATAACTTTTCAATTCCGAATTTGTTCGAAGTGTTTCGTGTTGGTGATGCTAAATGTCGTTGACCTGAAATTTCACTAGCTGAGCGAGAAGTTACTCCATTCAGACCGAAATTGAAGTTCAGGGCTAAGTTCGTAATTTTAATTGTGTTGAAATATTTTTTTTCACCGCCAGGTTCTCGGATTTCTTGGGCTTGCACGATAAGCTGGTTGAGAAATACCTGCATTCTGGTCGGATCGTGCCACCGGCGCCGGAAAAGAACGCCTTGGGCACGACGAAGGTGAAGATGAGCAACGACATGTCGCCACAGAGCAGCACTCCTCCCACTGGCGGCTCTGTGGAATTCATCGAACGCCGCCGCGCGAGTTTGGAACGCTTCATCAACCGTACTGCCGAGCATCTCACTTTTCGCGCAGACCCGGATTTCAGGGAGTTTCTGGAAACTGATGGCGAACTCCCGAAGGCGACCAGTACTAGTGTTTTGAGTGGCGCCGGGTTCCAACGGTTGCTCAATCGCTTCGGGGAGACTGTGAATAAGATGACGTTCAAGATGGACGAAAGTGATCCGGTGAGCTGATTTCTCGTGATCAGATTGAGATGGATTCTTTAATCTGTTTCCCCGGCTTGCGTGTGTAGGAAATATGAATCAAAAGTTGGAATTTTGATCGGGATCCGAGATATTTTCTCAGAGGTTTCCTAATCGAGATTAACTATACTGTAGTTCAGCTCGTTGTGACGATTCGAAAGCATGTTTATATTCTAACCCCTGCGGTAATACAGTATTTACCCTTGTACCAAGCAACCTAAAGTAAGGCACTTATCTGAATTATCCACCCTGAAAGTCTGATAAAATCCTATCCACAACTAAGATGCGCACCCCATTTTCAAAGACTGAAATACAGTACTATATTCCAAGAATGAGAGACACAAGAATCAAAAGTTGAGCATGCATTTAACCCAGTTGAAAAAAATCCTTTCAGAAATTCCCCATCATTAACGTTTAAATTGCACCTGAACTACCATTTTTTGAAAATTGTGTCCCCTCCTGAGACAGAGGTATCCCGCTTTTTCCTCTCAATTTTAATGGAGGAAAAAGGTGCGCATGGTAATTGAATGGATGCGGTATCTCATGAAGTCTAAAAACCTTATCTCCACACCAAAGATGTTCAGTAATTGGAGCAAGATCTGTACTGAATAAACTGATTATCGTGCGTATTACATCCCTCTTGAATGATGGAAAAGCTTGAGGAACTACTTAAAAATCTTGGTGTATTTGTGTTTCACGGGATGTGAAGTACAAAACGCGCGGGGTAAAACAGGCGGAAATTTTTTTTTTAACCGAATTTTGATTGAATGTCAGTCATGTGTAGTCTCAATCTTTAATTTGACAAAAGAACACCCGATTCAACCGCACCGAACCTTATTTAATCCAACAAGCTGGGGGTGCCCAGCCACACCTGGGCAATTGTTGGTATCACTTTTCCCAAGATTTTGAAATTTTGTAATGAGGATAGCAGGTCTGGTTGGAAAACTCTTCATGATGAGTGCAATAAATGATGAAAATTTCATCAGCAGAATAAATTGATCAAAAGTAGCAATGAAAATTTGTTATTTTTATCTGAAATTTTGGAAAGACAATGACAGTTGAAATTATCTGATTGAAAATGAAAGTTAGCTTTCCTTCTAACAAGCTGGGGGTGCCCAGCCACACCTGGGCAATTGTTGGTATCACTTTTCCGGAGATTTTGAAATTTTGTAATGAGGATAGCAGGTCTGGTTGGAATACTCTTCATGATGAGTGCAATAAATGATGTTTGAGTGCCAATGGTATTGACTGGCCACACCTGGGCATCATGTTTAGAATTTTACCGAGATTTTTTAAATTCCCCATAAGTACAGCAGATCTGCATCAAAAAGAGGGTGGAGGGCCAGATGCTTACAACTGGTTCCATGTTTAGTATTGCACCATAATCATGCATGGATGCCCATCTTGCCACAGCTAATACATGCTCTGCAAGGCTGTGAGCCAGCATTTTTTCCCCCTTTCCTCCAGTAAAAATGCTTGGTTCCCTCACTCTAAACTGCTCTAACTTGCATTTTTTGCTGATCCCTTCAAGTTTGACTCAGAGAGTTTTGACTACTGTACTGTATTGTGAATGCATATAGGGATTTAATCACCAGCATATCTTAATTTGTAGCAGAGATACAATTTTTCAATCACTATTTTCACCATCCAGTGGGAAAGTCAGCTTTTTTTTTTAATTTGGGGAGCTGTGCAGAATGACAATTCAAAAAATCATGACAAAGTGTGCAGCAGAGCAAGGTTGGGGAAAATCTGGGTGTCTCCACAGAAAAAATTTTAGTGAGAAATGAAAATGGGTAAACTTCTAGAATGAGTTTTTTTAAATTCAAGGATTAAGTTAAAGCTTGAAACCCAATTTAGAGGTCACTGCAGAAAAAGTCCAACTTTGGAATTTCACAGTGACTCCTTATCCCCAGATAAAATCCAACTTAGCCCTTCTCCACTTTGCAGGGGCTTCATAACCTTGGGGAAAAATTAAACCTGAACCCACCCCAGAAAAGTCCAATTTTGTCCTGCAATGGAAAGGACCCCTTTGCTGCAGATTGCAAGGTACCCAGACAATACTTGCATGAGCCTGTACCTTTTTTTCAAAATTCTCATTCATCTTGACTGTATGGAAAGCCTAAGAGGTACATGGTACAGTCCAGTGAACACAAAGTTGTCGATTTTCCCTCCAAACAGATCAAAATTAATTAATTTATCCAATACCTTTTTTTCAAAATTCTCATTCATCTTGACTGTATGGAAAGCCTAAGAGGTACATGGTACAGTCCAGTGAACACAAAGTTGTTGATTTTCCCTCCAAACAGATCAAAATTAATTAATTTATCCATATTTAGTCTAAATTGTGTCCAAATGTTTTGATTTCATTAGGTTTGAATAGGTGTAATCAGGTTTATGAACTTAAAAGGGTAGTCTACACACCCCTGACTACAGACGTGTGTAGGTGATTTAACGACTTAAAGAACTCCTGTCAGACGGTTGTAACTTCGGATTTTCATATTTTTGGATATGTGCATACTGTACTTGTGCACACACATCCAAAAATCCTGCATTCAATGTTTTTAATTTTTTGGGGTTCAATGGGCCCTAAAGCTTGGTTAAGAAAATGTTCCA
This sequence comes from Notodromas monacha, assembly GCA_905338405.1. Lineage (NCBI taxonomy): Eukaryota > Metazoa > Arthropoda > Ostracoda > Podocopida > Cyprididae > Notodromas > Notodromas monacha. The sequence goes on from CAJPEX010000867.1 coordinate 51,998, forward strand.
TAAAACTCCATGTGGAACTTCCCTGTTTGTTCCAATGCCAAAAATTCTGCATTTTTTCAGGGTGTGTGCCCCCTAAAGTTGGGCTCATTTTAAATTTTTCCTCATTGAAAAATGTTCATAACTAATGAATTTAAAAATTAAAAACTGCAGGTGACATTTCTAAAAACTTCGTAATTTTTGAGTTCACCTTAATTTTAAAAATGCTTCCATTGCCTTAAACTTTAGTTTTTTCAGTGTGTGTGTGCATTTCAACAGTTGGTTTATCGTCAATTTTTGTTTGCAGAAAAGTATTAATTTGAAAATTAAAAACTGCATTTTGAAATTTAGAAATTCTCCTGTTTTAGAATTCAACTCAGTTTTAAAAATGTTTTCAATACTGTAAATCTGTCAGTGTGTGTGTGTGTGTCCTGAAGTTTGGCTCATTTAAAAATGTTTCATGGAAAATGCTGAATCAAAAAATTAAAAAATTTAAGTGAAAATTTCAAAAATTTCCCAGTTGTTCTGTTAATCTGATTTAAATTTTTAAATTGAAGAAATAAAAAAAATTTAGGGTAACATGCAAACTGATATTTCACGATTTTACATCATTTTGTTGTTGTTCAAAAATATTTGAAATTGAATTAGCTGAGGTACAAAAAAAGAAAACATTTTTACCAATTCTGGTATGTTTTTCCAAAATATTTTTGCTTTTGTGCTTGTAACTCTGTCAAATATGACAATTTTTTAATGTTTAAAACACAGACATTTAGAAAAATTAGTTGCACCTGCAACATTTGAATCAATTCAAAAATTGGTTGATAATTAAGTTTTTGGCCAACTTGTAAATATGAATAACAGGAAGAAAAGCAGAAATGGGAATTCAAAATTTTAAAGTTTAGCTGATTCTAACTTTTTTAATACTTGCACAAAATAAAAGTTTTCAAAGGGTTGTGTTGGGACAGATGATTCAAAAATTCAGGCATGATTAAAATTAGAAAATGTAAAAATGATGTTGATTTCTCAATTTTTGTACAATTTCTGAAAAAAGTTTTGCGTATTTGTGTAGATCTCATTCAATTCTCAACCTTTTCAAACATTTAAAAAACGAAAATACTGCAAACTTAAGTGCACATGCAACATTGAAAGAAATTTTGAATTTTGTCAAAGATTGATTTTTTGACACAGTTTTAAAGCCAATGAGTGGGGATACAAAAAATTCCCGAGTTTCAAGTTTAACTCATGATAATATTCAATTTCTTGGAGAAAGTTGAATTTTAAAATTTTAGTTGGATGCGCAATGACATTTGACAAATTTTGAGTTTTTTTGTTTGAAATAACTAAAAAATAACTAAAAAATTCAGCAAGTTATGAATGAAAATAGGTTTCGATTTTGTAAAAAATGTTGCTGGGGGGTGGGATTGAACCGGGGCCTTAGAGAGCCTGGAGTCATGCTACCTCCCCCCCACCTTACCACCTGTGCTACAGCGCACAGCTATGCTGTGCGATTTGAGGGTGCCCGTTTTGTGGGGGAAATGCCCTTTCTCATGATTTCCAGCCTGCCGTGCTCTTGGGCGGGGCTTATTGGGAAGGAGACAGGGGGATACATCAGGAGGGATGGAAGGGAAAATTAAAAAAATGCTGCGAACACCGGATGGCAAGCAACTTTATTATAGTAGATACGCAACTAACACGCAAGCCGTTTTTCTGCAAAATCACGGCAGAAAAGCGGAGAGCGTTCGGTTTGCTGTTATATATTTTCTGAGTGAAAACAATTACGAAATTAGTGGTGCGAACAATAAGTCAAAATGAAAGTTAACCGGAACATGATACAATTCGAGCGACATCTACTCTCGAAGAATAAAATCACTACTGTCAGACTTGCGAGGATGAAATGGAAATTTATAACGCTTCGTTTTTTTTTTTTTTTTTGCAGTGGTTTGAGGAAAAATCGCAGCAAGTGGAGAACTTGGACAACCAGCTTCGGAGATTACACACTTCCTTGGAAGCCTTGGCGCAGTACCGACGGGATTTGGCGGCGTCCACGACGAATTTCGCTCGATCCGCCGCCACTTTGGCCAATTGCGAGGAACACACTGGACTGTCTCGTGTGTTGTCTTCGTTGGCGGAAGTCGAGGAGAAGGTGGAGCAAGTGCACATTGCCCAGTCGAATTCGGATTTCTTCTACATGTGCGAGCTCGTCAAGGATTATATCGGAATCATTGGGGCTGTGAAGGTAATTTATGCTACCCCTGTGTGAACGTGTCATGCGATGAGTGTATGATAATGCCAATCTCAAGTCGAATTCCAAGGGACGAGGAAATACCAATTCGGTACTTTCCTGTTATCTCTGTACCTCATTCCTAGACCGCATTACCATCCAGACAAATCTTGAGGACGAGTTCATAATCACGACGACCTACCAGAAACTGAATTTTATTTTTCCGCATTCTGCTGAAACTGATTTTGGGAGGCGGTTAGGTGAAGTTAGGTTACTAAGGTTAGGTCAGGTCAGGTTATGTTAGTTACAAATATCTTTTAACTAACATAACCTAACCTAACCTAACTTTACCTAACCGCCTCCCAAAATAAGTTTCAGCAGAAACCCTAAGAAAGCAGAAACTGATTTTGGGAGGCAGTTAGGTGAAGTTAGGTTAGGTCAGGTTAAATTGGTCAGAGGCTAGGTACAGAGATAACAGGGAAGTACCAAAAATTCAACTCCAGGAAGTTTCAAGTTGGGGAAAGCACCATTTTCGCCTTGAGAATAAAGAAGAAGAATTAAAGGAAGTTGAAATCAAGGACCTTCTTGGCCATAAACTGTACATTACCCTATACAGTATTACAAAAGTGGGAAAGTGTTCAAGATCTTGTCTTGATTTGAAGTGCATGGATTTTGTGATTGCAGGCGGTGTTACATGAGCGGATCAAAGCTTATCAACTGTGGCAACATGCGCAACAAATGCTGAACAAGAAGCGTGAGACCAAAGCGCGTCTGGAAATTGCTGGCAAGACTGACAAAGTTGCTCCTGCCAAAGACGAGGTTTCTGAGGTACATTTTTTCCCCATTATCCGAGTCATTATTATACAGTACCATCTTATCTTGTAGAATATTCCATGCTGTATCTTGTTCCATGTAAACCTGATGCAAATTTTCTTTTTAGAAATATCTATGTGCAATCATGCTCATATTTCGTAAAAGAAATCATCTGCCTTTTACGCTTAGAATCCTATCAACTGTATTTTGGTTTTATTCAAGAGAGGGGACAATAAAACCATGAAACCCTAGACTCGCAGAGAAGACGTTTTACAGTGTTGGATTTTTCTGAGATCAATTTAGCGAAAGTATTACAGTTTAGCATGACATTGAATTTATTCTGAAGCCAAAGTTCGCGATTTAAATTGAAGCAATCCTGCGTGATCCAGGGTTTCTTATGTTACCCTTCCCTGTGCGGAGTTATTATTTCTTCAATATGTATTTTTTTCAGTTTATTCAATTGTAGATTTCTTCGTAGCTTGAATGACGACAGCTCATTTGTTACTTTTTCGAGTGTCGGAATGGCTGAAAGAGTAATTTCGCGGGGTTCTGAATTTTTCAATGGTATTCCAAGAATCGTGTAGCACAAAAATGCAGCATATCGAAGCATTCTTTGTATTGTATCTTTAATTATATTTTATTTCAGTGGGAGGCAAAAGTGGAGCGATGTCAGGAGAGTTTCGAGAACGTGTCAAAAATGATCAAGAAAGAGATGGACAGGTTCGACCAGCAACGAGTGTCGGACTTCCAAGTCACGATAGCCAAATACCTGGAGGACCTTCTTCAACAACAAGAGCAAGTGACGAAGATCTGGGAGGGATTCCTTCCGCAAGCAAAAGCCATCGTGTGAAATGTAGACGATCTGAAAGATCAACAACGGAAACATTCAGCCGAGCTGTGAAAAAAAACAAAACAAAAAAAGAAACATAACCCCTACCCTTGGGATTTGGATCGTGAGCCGGTGGGGATGAGAAAAAAGCGGAAGAAGGAAAAATAAGGAAGAAGAAAAAAGGAAAACTACATGGATCTAGTTGTTTCATCGTCGCTTCTTTTTCCCCTGGCCCCGGGCGTCATTCCATGTTTTGCGAAGTCATTTTATTTCGCTTGCTTTTATTTTGTTTTGGGAAACCGTTGCCTTTTCTTGGGGTTTCATGCGGGAGATATTTATTCGTTCACGGTGCTTTTTGTGCTTTTTTTGTGGACGAACTGTGGCAGAACTAAAAGCATCTGTGAATTAATGTGCCTGAGGGTGAAGCTAGAGTAGGTGCAGAGGTACTTCGTCTCCGATTCCCTGTGGTTTTTTGGCGAAATTTCGCTGCATTGAGTCATACAAGAATTTCATTAGAAATGTAATTCATTCCCTTGAAAAAAAATTCTGGACTTGATTTTTGTGATAAATAAAATAATTCTATCAAATATGTAATTCGGTGATTCTGAATTTTACTTTTGACTTATAGCGGAAATTTCTAGGGCATGGAAATACGAACTTTCATAATTTATGATTACTTTTGAATCCTGCAGTTTGCATCAAATGTATTAATTTGTATTTTCGAGGATTTCAATTCTTCTCCAAATTTGAACCTAATGGGACAAAGAGAGAGAATTCAATCAAGAGTGTGATTCACACGTTAAACATGTATGCAGTACATTCTTACTGAGTTTTTAAAATGTTCAATGAAATCCAAAGTTTGTTGCGTCGACGTCGTGAAAGATGAATGTATCTGCAAAAAAATAAGCTCGGCGAGTCAATTTTAAGAGGAAAAATCTCTCTTAACATTATTTTTAAAAACCTATTTGCAGATCGTTTTTTGTGGAGGGCAAACATAACGGAAAGGCATTTCACTCAATTCGGGAAGAAATTTCTTGCGCAGAAAATTGTTCGTGAAATTCTCTGGGGCCCGAAATTTCGATCGATGTTGATGGAATTTTCGTAATGGGAACAGTTCGCAGTTGTTTTTAGTTGCCGCAGTTGCGGAATCTGAAAATCTTAAAAATCGACGATTCTCGATTATTTGCGTATGGCGACGTGGAGTACAGTTTATTCTTGGTGTGGCGGTTATTCCTCGAAGAAAGAAAAAGTATCCTTGAAAGACAATTATAGCACGGATTTTTTGAAATCTCGGGTCTTATTTTCAGTCTGTCGCTTTTACTTGTTCTGCGGATATCGTTCAGAATGTGACGTTTTATTTATTTATTTTTCATTCAGACAACTTCCGAAAACGCTGATCAGCGTTATTTTGTTACTCGATGGCTTCTAAAGTTCGCAGAAGAAGCTGACGACCGAATTTCAGGTTAGTTTTTTGTCTTACGAAGGAAATCCAATGATGAATTCTGGCATATTCAGATTTTCGTTTTGTTCATTTTTAATATTTTAATTGAAGTGATGGCGAAAACGTTTCAATTACACGAATGAGTAGATTTCTTATGTCGAATTGCGAACTCCCTTAAATCTCCGGAGAAAGAATCTGTAAATTTTCACACCTTTTCGGTTAAATTTAGATTTTTTGGAACATTGTAGGTTCACAATTTTTCGTATTAAATTCTGTCGATTTATTTCTTCTTTTTAAAATATACTGAACTACGCTGATCACAACTTAATGTTGCACTTTTAGCTGCTTCGTAAATGTAGTGACATAATCGTGAATTGCACTAACACTCTAACAGCAGTTGAGTAATTTTCGCTGTGAAAAGGACAAAATTTCCATTGTAAATTAAATGAAATTTGCATTTCTGCATTTGCGCGCCTGCGTAATTTTCGTCAAATTTTGGAAAGAATGTGCGCGAGATTTACGAATATGTTCAAGTGTTCAGTTGTCATTTTCAAGAATACTGTGTATTATACTCCCTGCAATATGGAAATTAATTTGTCTGCATTGCCAGAATGGTTGGAAATTTTGAAAAGTTTACGATGATAATTTCTCCTCGAACCAGAAAAGCTCATAGATGTGTTCTCGTGAAACTATCGACTAGAACTGACGAGTCACTTGTGATTTTCAATGGGAGAACATCGGATTAGTCTTGAATAATGTTTGCATTCCAATGCGCTGATGATTGATCCAAGTGTGAACAGATCCGAGTTCGGAACGAAGATACTTTTGCTATGGCATTCGAAGTTTCAACCACGACAGAATTCTCTCACCTCCCTGCGAAAATGTATCCGTCAATATGAAGCATCACATGCAGACATTTTTTCAGGCCTCTGCTAAATTTGACCTCAAAAAAATGTACAATTTCATTCCGCGCTTTTAAGTTTGAATTTGACAGCATTTTTCTCTGCTCGGCTACTCGTCGCCAAACCAATATATTTATCCGTCAGCGTGACTGAAGTACAGTAAAACATGCATTTTTCATTTATAATTCCTTAAACGAAATATGCATTGGACGCGCCGTAAATGTCGTCATGAGAAACCAAAAAATAAAATTGAGGGTCGAAGAATCCCATTTTCTTTCCGTAAATAAAGGATTAAGTGGTCACTAAATTTCAAATGCAAATTCTGCATCTCCTCTAAGACCATGTATTGCGATGACAAACGCCAATTAAAATCTCACTTGATCAGTTCTTCACGATAATTAAAAAATGATTAACATTCCTACGCTGAAATAAGTTCGCGTTTTTTTTTTTTGAAAAATCGCCACACGTCGTCATAAATCACGTTATTTTGTGCGATTAATAAATCATTTAAATTGATCCTTTGAACGGGTGCATGCTTTTCCTCCGTTCCTTGGGCATGACGGACTATACTACGCATATCTCTTCATTAGTCGAAAATATGAAATAGTTGTTGCAGAAGAGCAGCTCTTGCTTTTGACGGAAGGTTCAGTACTGAAACCAGAACAAAATTCTTCCGGGAATGGCACTTCGAACAGTAATCGTTGTATAGGGAGTTCACGTGTGTACAGTGCTTGCTAATTTGTTCGTAGAGAAGCGAACATGAAGCGGGTTGGAGTCCTGAAGATCCTTCCGGAAATCGAGACCTGTTTCATCAATGTTCCCTCAGCTTGGTTTTCCACTACCTCGCAGTGCTGGGAAATCGTCAGTGAGCACAGTGACAAATTCTACGTGCATCAATCCCCTCAACCCAGTACATCTGAAGTACACGTGGAATTCGGCTCCCAACTCGCTTCTTCCCTCGGACTTTCGCAAGACGAATTCATTTCCTGCAAACTGTACTCTGGTGCCGTGAAAACCGCGTCTGAGTTGACGATAGTGACAGAGGCCGATGATTACGAGCTTGTGGCTTCCAGTGCGAGTTTTATTGAAGAAGATTTGCTCTCGAGGATGAGAATTGTTCCGAAACGGTTTCCGGTTTGGACCCGAGAACGAGTTGTGATCGCGGAAGCTTCCGGTATTGGAGATATTCCGGTTGAAGTCGTGAATTCGACGAGACTCGTGGTAGTTTCGAAGTGCGGTCTTCCGGTTCCTCGTCCATTCGAAGGTCGGTTCAGTGTTGGTGATCGTTTAGAAATTTCTGAACCAATTTTTATACTGTACCTTCGTTTTCAAGCTACAGTATCTAGAATCTTACGGGAGGGTTATATGCTTGTTTTCTTCTTGCCAAAGACAGATCGAGTTTTGTGGAAGTTTAATCTCGTATTTCAATTCGTACAGGTCGAACTGCTTTGTTGATCAGAGCTCACGAAGCCGATTGGACGCTCCAAGTTGGTGTTTTGATAGGCCTTGATCTACCAAACAAAGCAGTCATCCACAAAGCATCTGGCTGGAAGTTTGGAACCGAACCCGAAGAGCCAATGACCTTTGACCTAATCCCCGGAGATGCCAATTTTTACCAAGTCAAGTTCCCGCATTTGCTTCTTCCTCAATCCGTCATGCGCGCGATGAAAGTGAAAAGTGGCGAAGTAGTGGACTTGGAAATGATTGAAACAAGCTCAGAAGTGTGTGAGATTCCGCAAATGAAACACATCAATAGTAATGCACTGGACTGCGACTTTAGGCTGCACATTTTTGATGAAATAGCGGATGTGATCCTGCGATGGCTCAATTGTTCACCTGGAGATTACCCTCCAAATGTAACGGTTCTTATTCACGGTGCAAGAAAGAGCGGGAAAACGAAGATCGCCAAGCAACTGATTTCCAAGTTCGCAGGAAAGCCGTTTTATGTCCAATCAGCGGTATTAGATTACAGGTAAAAATCTCATTTTTGCAAACAAAAACTGACTCCTCGAAATGGATTTCGAATTCCGGAACTTACATTCTTCGGGCTAATGACTGTAGTTTTAACGATACCCAGTAATCCCTGATAATGCAGGTATTACTGGTTAAAGCTTCTTTGTGATTGAAATATCATTTATTTCTGAGTTTTGGTTAACTTCCGGATAATGTATTTGAAAAGAAAACAGAAAGAACCAATAAATGCTACATTTAGGCTGTAGAATAGGCGCAAAATTAGTAAGGCAAAATTTAGTTCCTTTTCCCCAACATACAGCCTGTGGACCTGGTTTGGTCTGCATTAGAGACTCTTCATGGGCCCGAAATCCTTCACAATGATGACAAGGGGGCAGCAAACACCAATGGGAATGCAGGTGGACACTCTAAAACAAAACCCAAAGCACCAGAAAAAAATTTGTTCTATAAAGAATTTTGTTTTAGAGAACCCCTTGGTCATGGGGAGAGAACTTCGTCTATTGGACCACAGAAAAATTTATGGTACAGAGAAAATTGTTGTAGAGAGAGAGAGAGAGTCTGCGTGTATATATGTTGAAAAATGAATTTTAAAATGCAAAATTTTGCTCCACCCTTAAAACATTTTGTCAGGCTATGTGTGTGTTTCATTGCGAAGAACTGAATGGAATCTGAAATTTTTTTTCATTTGAAATAAAAAAAAACTCCAATATGGCCCTTGGCCAAATATCTGAGTTCAGCATCACTGTCCTCAAGAAAGAAAAATTTCCAAGCTGGAAGGTTGGAAATTACTACTGATTTAATTTTATTATGGCGGAGCTTTCTGACTCGAATCCCAGTATGAAGCTCCTGATACGACTACTGGGAAAACCTTCGAAAAAGGCTGGAAAATTCTTTCAACCCTCACTCTTTTATAGTGGAATCTCATCCCTTTACAGTGATTTCATGGATCGTCGCTTGGAGACCATCGACGAAGCCGTGTTGAAGGCGATTCACTCGGTCATTTGGCAAAGACCAGCGTTGATCGTATTGGAAAACATAGCCGATTCCAGTGAAGACCCGCATCAGGAACACGTCCTCTTGATCCTACGTGCGCTGTGTTCTCTAAAGGGCGTCTTAGTCCTGGCCACCGGCACTGTAGATGCTCTCAAGCTTCACGCATTTCACAAGTCCTTCAAGCTCCCAGTGCGTTTGAGCCACGACGAACGCAGAGCCTTTCTGAAGCATCACTCTATCCGCTGTGAAGAATCCCTAGAAAAGTGTGTTCAGCTTTCCGATGGATGCGGAATCGGTGAATTGGAAAAGTGCGTTCGAAACGCGAAGTTGTCTGTTGTGTGTGAGCCCGAGAAGGACTTCGTGGAGTGTTTCGAAGATGCCACGGAGCAAGTGATCAGTTCGAAAGCGGAAAAGGTGAAGAAGGATGACGTGGCGGGATTGAGTGCTGTTTGTGGACTGAAGGAAGTTAAAGTTGTGCTTGAAGAGTGCTTTCTTTGGCCGTCTAGGTACCCGAAACTCTTCGCGAGGTGAGTCAGTGTTGATTTCTTTTGATTTGACACGGTAATCTGCAGATGGATGTAGGTTTAGACGTATAGTAATATACCTCGGTTGGCGGACTTGAAAGTCCTTGTAATGGGAAGTCCATTACAATATTCGGAAGTCTAGTCAGTAGAGAAATAAAAAAGCTTTTTGTAATTGCTGAATGATTACAGGTCTCCCAAGAGTCCATGAACAACCCTTCTGCAGTAGAAGTAGGATTTTTTGCAAAGTTTTTGTCTCAGGAAGTTTGAAACTAAATAAAAAATAAATATAAACTCCCAGCCTAGACTTTTCTGCGGAATCTCTGGTAAATAAAAAATTGAAGAAATGACTCCTCAGCAAGAAAAATAGAAAAGATAGAATAACTCCGCCCTGATTACGTGAGAGGGGGACTCTCATGTGGAAAATGCAACTGATACAGTGATAAGAATTTTTTTCTTTGTAAACAACTGAAAATTTGTAGAACCTGACAAATTATAAGACAACAGTGATTTAAAACTCTACTGAATATGTGCCCAGTGTGTTCCGGTGTTGATGATTAAGATTGGAAAATCAAACTCATTCTAGAGTGCAGAGGATATAATTTTCATTTTGTTCACATTTTATATGGTGTAGGTGAGATTAAGCTGTGCAGTATCTTGAACTCGAATTCAGTATCTGGATTAAGGACTACGAATTAGTTCAGTGGGAATTCTCGTAATACGCATACTGGTAACGCTGTTTTCTATTTAAACGCGGATGTCGAAAGCGCTCAGGTTATCAGCTGATTTGTTCAGCGATCGGCAGTGTAACAATTCGTGGTGGCGCTTAGTTTGAACTCAGGGTGCTCGATCCGTTGCTGCGCAAGATCCGCGCTGACAGTCCAGTATAACCACGACTTTGCCCTGCTGTTGGATGGGCGGGCAGGCAGGCAGGCAAGGGATGCGAGTGAATTCACCTGTCTGTCAGTCGTCGTTCCTCGCGTTCAATAGTCCCGGAGATGGCACTTGACTTGTATCTCCTCCGATAGCTCAGTTGGTAGAGCGGTGGACTGTAGAGGCTTCGCTGTAATCCATAGGTCACTGGTTCAAATCCGGTTCGGAGGAATTTTTTTTCTCGCGGGAAATTCGACTAGTTAGGTTCCTCGAGAAATTGACGCCTCGCGAATGTTCTTTGTCGCGCTAAGAATTCAGAATGCCTCAGATTCCTGCTCCGGATAATGGACTGAATGAGAATTTTTTATTCATTCTAGATTTAAGCGTTCAACATTTTGGGAAACGTGGCGGCAAGCGTACTTGTTTCATGTGCTGAAGTGCATTGGTATTTTTTTTCCTGTTATGAATCATTTTCTCGATTTACTGTATCGTAGTGATATCTGTTGCTGAAAATTGAGTTTTGAAAGGATTAGCAATTCCAAATGAAGTCTTATTGCAGTAAATTACTGTATACGAGTTGATCAGTTGATATTTTTTTCATTGCTTATTTGGTGGACTCCTCGGATAATAGACTTCCCATTGATACAGATGTAAAGTACAGTATTTCATGAGCCGAGCTACTATAAGTGAACACTGCGTTAGGGATTTTTTTATTGACGGTTCCCAAACCACCCAACTGTTGCAGTAGTATGTGAGATTTTCTCTCAAAAATATACTTTCAAACCAATGATGCTCAATTTAAAAAAAATTATTTTGAAATTTGAATGCATGAATTAATGGAAAAAAATCTCCAAGGAGTGGACTGTAAAAAATCAATGGGTGAAAAGAGAAAGTGCATTCTATTTATGGAAATTTTATTGGGAGATGCATGTACTGTATTGTGAAATAGGCATGTTCTAAGTATTTTAGGGCAGGATGAGATGAAGCCTTAGTTAAAAATCAGCAGTACTGTATGTATGTTGTGGTACTGTAATAAATAATAATATTTTGTTTCTTCTTACATTTTTCATTAAATTTGTCTGAATGTCTGGAGAAGTATAGTCAGACTGGTGTCATTAATATTGCAATGGCTTTTTGTTGCCCCTTATCCAGTCAGGGATGACCAGGTGTTTCAAGGGAAATTGTCTAAATGGGAGCATTTGTTTTTTGGAATGCTGTACTGTAAACTGTATTTCTCAGTGGAATGAGTAGCATAACCTTGTTTTATAAACAGTACAGTACAGTATTGTACTCCTTAAAATTGGTTTTTCTTGGTACATACCAACATTTTTGAAGCCATCAGGGTTAATTTAGAAAGGCATAATACAGTACTCTTGGTAAGTCCTCAGGTTGTCTACAAATACAGTTCTGTACTGTAATATTAATCTTGAAGAAATAAAAAGCTAACAAAGATTTTAATTTTTTTGTGAACTTGAAAATAATTTATTTTTACAATTCTGCTTTTCATAGGAATTAAGTTTAACAAAGCTCTTGTTACTTGTCAGGTTTGGTACAGAAACAGTATTGTACCATGTCTGAAAAAGTAGTACAGTAACATCGAGAAATTAAATTGATGAACCTGGACTGCGTTGCCATGGTACAGCATTTCCTTTTTTTTTTAGGTGTGGTATGAAGATGCGTCGCGGTGTTCTTCTCTATGGACTCCCAGGCTCTGGAAAGACGTTCCTGGCTCATGCCATTGCAGCTGAGGCGAACATCGGATTGATACGAGTGAAAGGTCCGGAATTGTTGTCAAAGTACATCGGGCAAAGCGAATCCAACATCCGGGACGTTTTTGAAAAGTAATTCATTAGTATTTTATGCTCGGACGCGCGAGATCGAGACTATTTGTCGCAAAACCACGTGGCATGGCTTTCGAGAGGCTCGAGTAGGTGTCGCTCTTGATCACTGATCTCGCCGGACTGGATCGAACAATTGCCTCAAGTTGTGTTGTTGATTCCGAGGACTTAATATTGTCTTGTTTTTTTTTTTTTATGATGGTAGAGCGAAATCCGCGTCACCCTGTGTCCTGTTCTTCGACGAATTCGACAGCCTTGCCCCGAGGCGAGGACACGACAGCACTGGGGTTTCCGACCGAGTTGTGAACCAACTCCTGACTGCGTTGGACGGATTCGAGCCGTTGGACTCTGGGATTCACGTTTTGGCGGCGAGTTCTCGTCCGGACCTTCTTGACCCGGCGCTGGTTCGCCCGGGACGTTTTGACAAATGCCTGCTTTGTCCGTTTCCTGATTCAGAAGCGAGATTTGAGTTGCTGGCCAAGCTTGGGAAGAAAGTCGGGCTAGAAGGTGACGGCTTTATTTTAATTTTTTGACGTGTGAAAATGTTGGTTTATTTCCTTTTCGTCGAATATCTCACATTTTGTGAGTCGCCAACGAATTCATCATCAAGTTTTTGTATTGTAAGTGTTGTGTCTTGAGTTGGTTTCCGCCAAGTCTTGGCATGCACCTGACAAATTTGCAAGCTTTTCGTGTTGGAATTATTATATCATTTGGTTGTGTAATGCCCTAAGGAGTTTGAGGGGGTTTCCTCTTTTAATAAGTTTTATTTCCTATTTTACTCCCTCAAATCTGTACAACCAAATCATAGAACCTAAGTTTAATAAGTTGAATACTGTGTAATCTAAGTCTATGAGTTATACAGTGCTCCGAAGCTAATATTTCATGTCCACGTTCTGTTGTGTTTCAGAGATTAAACTTAGCAATTAAGTATAAAAACCTTTTTCATCCTTATTTCCTAAGTTTAGTCTCTGAAAGTGTCAGTGTAAAACATATAATTGAAGAATTAAGAAAGATAATCACTGGAAAATCTCAAAGATTTTCTGTTTCTGAACTTCTTTACGTAGGAATAGGTTTTATTCACGAAATATAAAAGCAAGAAAAAATCGGGAAGACGAATACCGTATTCACTAAAACTGGTGAGAAAAAACGGCAAAACATGAATGTTGTAATGTAATTAGTGTTTCAGGAATTCGTCGGAGTTTTCAGTGTTGAAAATGTTTTACAATGAAGTGGTTGCGTGAAATTGATTTTCGTTTATGTTCCAGGTGACGAGAATTTGACTGAAATCGTGTCCCAGGAAACTGAAGGATTCAGTGGAGCTGATTTGTCGGCGTTGGTTCACAATGCCCACCTGAGGGCAATAAGAGAAGCTGTTCCAATTTCCTGGAAACTAGTGAAAGAAGAATTGAAAACTACTAGACCTTCCCTCTCGAATAAAGTTCGGAAGGAATACGAAGCTGCTTTCCTGAGATTTGGAAATCCAGCGGGAGTTTCTAACCTAAAGGGCGAATTGAAAGTATCCTTGGCGTAGATTACTTAATTACAGTACATGAATTAAGGTGTTTTTTTGTTGTTGTTGCTAGAATAATTTTAAAAGTTGTTGGACTGATGGAAATCAATTTCTAAAATCATACTGAAAATAACTAGAAAACATTCCAGTTTGATACCGAATGCGTAAACTTGTTTGGTTTTCTCGATGCGATTGTTTTCTGCTCTGATTTACCTTCACAAGTTTCTACAATCGGTTTTGACTGCATGATTTTGTTGTTGTTATAAATTTGAATTTCCTTTCAGCAACTCAGGAACGAAAAATAATTTTCATTTGACCCCTCTTAAATGGAAGTGTGATGAAATTGAGCTCGATTGCCCAAAATTGAAATTTTTCGTAAATACTGACTACTTTAGACAATTCATGAAGTAATTAAAGGTGGAGAAATCCAAGTGCAGAATTTACTTGCATCGCTTAGGATGCAATTTTTACCAGCTGATTTTTCACTCTGTTTTTTTATTGACAACCATTAGAAAAAACGCATTATGATTGTAGAAATTGATTATCAGTGTTTTTTAATTTCTCTCAGACTGTTCATTTTTGAAGAAGGTACTTTATTTTGAAACTGTGTTTCTTCAATTGTTTTCATCCGTTTTTCTGTGATGAACGAGGGCATTCAGGGTTCCATAAAAAACGGTTGTGGTGCTAAAATGTTCTACGGTTGTTTCCTGATGGTATGAAATATTTTGTGCACGTTTTGAAAAAAAAATAGAAAAAGAAAATTCAGACAAGAGGGGTATTTTATCTTTACTACTGTGGTGAATGCTTTATTTTCGTCGTTTGAGACTTGAGTTTTTTAAATTCCAGGGAAATAAAAGCGTGAAAAAAAGCTGATTTTGTGAGACGAAATTTCAGTGCAGGAAAATGGCGCCTCTGATTGGACTGGAAACTCAGTTCAAAGCGACAAGAGGAGACTTCAAGAACAAGTATGACGCTGCCGTGTTATTCATGCACTGGAAGCTCATGTCGTTGGGTTTCAAAACTGTCGGAATCATTCCCGAGGTACGACCGTGAAATCTTTTATTTTCAAATATCAAAAACAAAAGGGAAAATGGAAGAAGAACGATTCTCGACAACTCGTCAAAGGCGACGACTCGAATTATTGTAATTTTGTTTTTTACGAATTTTTTTTTTCAATTGCTGCGTTGGAAAATGTAGATATAATTTTGTCGTCTAGATCATTCGTCATTTAATGATTGTTTTGTATTTTATGCGGATTTGTTTATGACATGGCGTTTACAATGCATTCAAGTTTGTTGAACAAATCTGCATTTTTCTAATGAAAAAAAAATTGTATAAATGCAAAATTATTTGAGTTGTCTTCTTGGGCGAGTTGCCCATCAACCAAGAACAACGGATTTACATTTGGGATTCTTGAACATTTTTGTTATTGATTTATTTTTTTTTTTCAGGAGGAACCAGAAAGAGAAAATTTCAATGACGTTTCCGAGCTTTTGCCCGATGGCTGGAATGCGGATGCCTCAGGGAATTATAGAATCAGATACGTGAGAGACAATTCTCCGTTTAACTTGGCTGTGATCCGGTCTGGGAAAGGGAAAAATTCTCTAGTTGCTGCTTTGTTGGTGAGTATTTGTTGGGAATTTTTCGGGTGCTTATTATTTATAATCGTTGCAACCGCTTGTGCTTTTTATTCATTATAAAAGAAATTATGATTTTAAAACAGATTTTACTTTTCGTACGAAATTAAAGTAATATTGTGTCTGCTACAACGGGACCAAAAACTAATTCGCTGTAAGCATCAAATCGTTATAACGAGATTTCTTCTGTGTTGAATGCTACGTGTAACTTCTTCATACAGTTCCACTTCAAAAGACAAAGAGTAACTATAAATTCTGCTCAAAAAGGACGTGCGTTACTATTAATTGATCAACTCATTTTATCTGCAGTTCGAGGCCCAAAATATGACCAATTCGAATATTCTGTGCCTCTTTCTGTACTGTACATGGATTGAGAATGCTTTTTGAAACTGCGAGCGACATCTACCCGAGTGGGATAAATGTCCTGGGCAATGATTCTTTCATTTCTCCGCCAGAATGTGGAAGCGGAAACTGTGCAAAGCTTCGTCGTCAACGTGCCTGAAGAAGTGACCGAGGATTATTCCGACTTTAAGCGATGCTACAAAAACGCTGCTGCATTGAACGAGCGACTGGAAACGTCCCTGAATGTGCCCACGAAAGCAGCCAAGAAAGAAGTCCCTGGTGCCATTAGCCACAAGCCAACGCGGGACGAGTGCACTGCCGTCATTAGGCATATTTTAGAAGAGCAACTGCCCAATGCCGGCTTTTCCGACGACGACATTCGCCGATTGGTCAACGCCATCTGTCGACCCTCTGGGTAAATTGTATGCTCCTCAGCGGGGGCATTATTTGTAGGACAATGGCTTCATTTCGAAACTTATTCACCCATGTATGGGTGGACTCTCCGCAGAATGAAATCCCAGGGACCAGAAAAAAATTCGTTGTAGTAAACCTCTAAAACAATGTATTTGGTCCCGCGGACCGCAAATATTCTACACATTTTTTGTGGACCGGCAAATTTCCAAGAAATTTTATTCAAAAGGGCTAAGCTTTATAAAATTGTTGCAGACTTGGAAAAAGATTTGTTTGAAAGACTCTATGGCAGGTACAGTGAGACCCCCATATGTGGACAATTTGACATTGGGACACTTATTTTCCCATAAAAATTTATCAAAAAAGGTCCAACATGAGGACACTGACTTGACATAGGGACATTTTGTGATAAAATTGCAAGTAAGTTGACTTTTTACAAGGCTTAATTGCAAGAAACAGATATTTCCAACCCTAAAATAAAAGTTCTTGGGCATTTCTCTCACCAATTTACCATCCATTTAGCTAATTTAAAGAAATTACCTCCAGCATAGAGGGACTTCATTCTCTCTTTTTCACTTGAATTTTATGTTTACAGAGAATGCCAAAATTTCTACGTACTGTACAGAGGTATCAGTACTGTATTCAATTCCCCAAATGTCCATATTGTGTTGAAATATATTGATTGAATCTGTTTCACTTGGGAGACAAATTTTTTTTTTCATGGAATTATGGTGAGTATTTTGTTCATAAAACACCAATTGAAATTATATAATGTAAGTCTAAGGGAAAATGAGACTTCACCTTAGGACATTTTGACTTAGAGACACTCTTGATGCACCAATTATGCCTGCATCTTGGGGTCTCACTCTATTTGAATGGTTCCTGTTTTTCTGCAAAAACTGAAGTCAAGTTCAAATGAAGCTGTAGTAGTGGAATGTCTTTAAAAAAACTTAGAAAAGGAGGGGCTGAAAAAGGATTTCCCAAAAAAAATTGAAATCATTCAATAAACCAAGTGCAAATTTTTCTGAAGCATTTTGAAGAGGAAAGCCGATTTGTAATTTTCATCAGATAACTTAAACTGTCATTGTCTTTTCAAGTTTCCACATAAAGATTACAGACTTGCTTGCCATCTTTTGATAAATTTATTTCCCATGATGGACCGGCAAAAAATATAGCATTGGGATGGGACCAAACAAGAATTCGTTCTACAGTTGAAATATTTGTAGAGAAGGAGAGTCCACCAGTATTCCTGACTTGACCTGAACTTTTTCCAATTCATTATTACAGAGAAGGACGAGTGCCAGGATCAAGCAGGCCAATGATGCCACGGTACCCGGAACCAGATTTAGCCATCCCTCCGCCACGGGGACTGATTGACCCATTGGGAGGCAGACCTTTGGGTCCAGCAGTGGGTCCGATCGGAAGATCAGATCTGGATCCCATTGGGATCGGAGGTGTGCCCATGGGGCCATTGGGTCCGTTTGCCCCGGTAATGCCCGGAGGCAGTGGGATGCTGTTTGATCCGTTCAGGGGACCCGGGAAACGACAGCCGGGCGTCCCTGGAAATCTTCCTCCGTGAGTCATTTTGTGAAGATCAGATAACTGATATTTATCCAATGAATAACTGGATGAATAAAACGATAATGTCTTCCAAATTTTAAGAAGCAGTCGTCGGCTGGTTAAAAGTTATTCCGTTGGAATCGAGAAAAGATTTTTTTCTTTCGGCTGTGCATCACCAAAAAAAAAAAAAAAAAAACCACTGAGTGAAAGAGGGTTTCTTTTTTTTGACTAGATAATAGTTATCTTGTTGTTCTTCTTCAATTCCATCAGGGGAGCTGTCCCACCAGGAGCAAGGTTCGATCCCACGGGTCCTTCAGGCCCAGACGACCTGTTCCCGGGTTTCCACGAGCCCCGTGGGAAGGGCAGAGGGGGTAAACGAGGACCCCCGGGTTCTGGACCGGATCCCGACCACATGAGCCCGCCGGGATACGATGACATGTTCAGTTAATTGTGGGGACGGAAGAACCTCAGCTTTCGAGACCATTACGAAACGAAAAGAGACGTGATTTGAAAGCTGGTTTTTATTTTCGTTTTCTCTCTCATGTGTGTTGATCTTGGGAGATTTGGTTGCATGATGAAGATCAGTGTGTTTTGGGAGGGAAACAGGTCGTGGTGAGCTATCGATTTTTTTTTCTTTGTTGCGTTTGGAGCGGATTTGGGATCTGTTGTGTCTTTTCTTGGCATAAAAAAAGAGGGATTCTTTCTGCCAAATCGATTTGAGAACTTTTTTTTTTGCATGGAGTGTGATTTTGTTGGAAAATATTCTGTAGCGTATTATGTGATCTAAAAACGCAGCACTCCTCAAATAATGTAGAAAATATTTCATTGGTTTACAGTTGATAGAAAAATTTGGGGGAAGTTCCCCGAAAAATTTAAATTCACCCCAACTACAAATGTATTGAAAGGTAAATTTTGTGGAAAGATATGTTTGAGATTAAATGACTTTGAAATATTGACATGATTGGAAAGGGACAATTTTAGCATTTTTTTGCATTACGCGCTAAGTTTACCATGAAGATAAAAATTTACTGTTGAATTAAATATGTTAGGTTCAATACTTCTAATTTCTTCATAATTGACCAAAGACCAGAGGGATCTTTTGGGATTATAATCTTTATTCCGGGTATGAAGTTTCTATTCTGAGGATGATATAAAATGTATTGTGTCTCGAAGAAAAAAGTTTTAAATCACCTGATATCATTCCCTCAACTATAAATACCAGTTCAAATTTTCCTCTTCATCAATTAAAATCAATTTATACGTGTTTGTGAGTACATAGGACTGATGCGTCGTTTTTTTCGTGAAAAACGAGCGGATATGGATGCAATATTTGACTTCCGCCGGAACGGATGTAACCTTCGTTCGATTCCGTGATCCTCTACGTCTATTGATCAGATATGCTTTCGGTTGACTTAGTTTTTTGTGTGACATGATAAGCTGTCCTGAATGAGTCATCATTGGGATAACACGTGCGGTTTTTGTTGATGGAATTGTTTGCTTAAGTCTCAGATTAGTTCATGAGTTAAAAGAATAATTTTTTCTGTTGGAAAAATTTGAAAATTGGGAGTAGGAATTTTTTTGACATTCCACTGTAGAAATGGTGCCATTTTGTATCTGTTTTAAAACCTGCAGCACAGGAGCATTCTTCAATGATTTAATCTGCAATCTTTTAAATTTAAAATCTTGAAAAAGGAGGATGTGAATTCGATTCTTACAAATTACTACTTTAGTATACGAAGTGGAATCTCATTAGAAGGAATCTCAATAACAAATTAATGTTTACAAACATTTATTGTTTTTTTTCCCCTTAGCCATAAGTTATTTTAATTTTGTTTATAATGAACAAAGCTTTTTTTTAGGTCCAAGCAAATGCTTTGTTGCATTAAAATTCTACTGTATGTATTCAGTGGCTGAAAAGAGTGATCAACCATCCAAGTGCTCATTACCTCAATGAAGCCCTTTGTTGGACCTGGAAAAAGCTTCCTTATTATCAATTTTTATGTAATGAACTTTAAATGACTTTTTTTGCTTTCCTTTGAAGGGATCTCAAACATTGAATTAGTACTGAATAATACTTTGTTGAGCTGAGATTTGTTTTGACAAATTTTCACTGTATTGCTTCTGGGAATGTGTTCAAAGTATTAAGAGGACAGAAAACTGACAAGTAATAGTTAAAATCTCAGGCAGTTCGACTTCTCTTTGCATAAAATATTCCTAATAGAAATATATGGCATGAAAGTGCTTGTATAAGGCTGATTTCACTTGACAATAATGCAGGAATTTTCAAAGCCTTTAATTATAAGTGTGTTCTGGAGATTATGTAAAAAAGAGCGCACTTACTCAGAATGACTTGTTGCAATTCTTGTCTGTTTCTGACACATTGAAACGCAAGTGACACGTGATTTTCGAAGTGACCACTCGAACATTTTCCATCAGTCAGCTTGACAAATGTTATAACCCATTTTTGATACAAAGATTCGAACAGATGTTCTTTTCGAAGCTTTCTTCACGGACGACCTTTAAATTCCGTTCGTGACCCAGTGAAACGTGACCCTCGCAACATTAGCATAGCTTTTCAACGCATTATGTGGACAGTGTCTTAATTTATGTTTCCATAATCAGTAATTTGCGGAAATTTATATACGGTAGGTATCTGGTTTGAGCGAGGGTCGTTTGATGGAAGTGTTTTCAACTTAACCGCGAGAAAACCGGTACAGTACTTGCATGTATTTGCAATTGTGAAGAGCTTGGACGCATCTACGCCGTGAACACAACGTTTTGTAATCTGGACAAACAGTTTCGTATTCCGAATTTTTCTGTGTCACGTATCAGAAATCATCCGCGCCAGAAAACAAATACCTTTACATCGTCACAAACCGAAGGAACTCCCCACGCAACTTGCATAAGTTCGAAAGCTTTCAAGGGTGATCATCCCTGAGAGCTTTCTAAAACCTTTAAAAACATGCAAATGCGGAGTGCAGTCGTCGTCGAAGTGCTGAGCTGAGCAGAGGAGATACAGTACGAATATTTCACCTAGTCTGAAGTGACAGCAAGAGTTGAAAATGTTGGCGGTTTTCCTTGCAATTTGCTATCTTCTGAGTGTGGTCCACGGTGGGACCAATACGGTCACGTTCGGTCCTTGCGTCAAACCCAGCGTGAAAACGGATCTTAACATAACCGAGGTGCGTCAATGAATGAAAATGGCTTGCGACTATTACTCCTATTTGAATTCTCCTCCACCAGTACGCTGGACTATGGTACGAGTACGAAAGGTTTCCGGTTTCCTTCGAAGATGGCTTGTCGTGCGTGCAAGCTCACTACGCCAGATTGGGTTAGTATTCTCCGAGGCATAATTTGATTCTCACAGGTATCAGATGAGCTGCGATTTCTCTCTATTACTATGCAGATGATCAATTCGGTAGATTCCGACTAAACGTGACAAATGCAGGAATAAAAAACAACGCGCCTGACGTAATCGTTGGAACTGCCATCCAGTCCTGGCAACCAGGAGTTCTGAAAGTCAAGTTTCAGGGTGGTAAGTCCATTTAATTTTTTTATCTACCGATATTGAATGCAGAAGACGCGAAAATGTCTGAAGCCGTGGGAAACCTCAGTTTATGATGATGAAAGAATCACACTTCGAACGTCCGCGTAACTTTCATCAGGAACATTGCTTTGTTGCTGGAAGTGTAGTTTAAGTATTGCATTTATAAGTGTTGAATTCCCCGAATGAGCGGTTCTTTGAAAAATTCGCGAAATTGAAATTTCAATAAGTTGAGACGACGGTTCCCTGTGGCTTCAAGAAGTGAAAGTACTGTAGACGTTTCGTGACATTTACCGGTGAAGTTACCGCTAGGAATTCAACGCGGCTCAAGGACGCGGACATCTTGCTTTTTCGCCCTACACTTTCACAGAGCGTGTACTAAGCGACGCGCAGTTTTTCCAGCTGATGTACTGTACTTGATTGTACGTTCATATGCTTCTCATAGTATTGTATTTCTTTTTTCAGCTCCCGTGTATGGAACATACAAAGTGCTGGACACTGACTACACTAGTTATGCCAGCGTGTATTCCTGCATCAACTTCTTCTTATTTAAGATCGAATTCGCGTGGGTTCTGACTCGTGAAACGATTCCAACCCCGGAAATTTCCGCCATGGCAGAAAAAGTGTTCACTGACAGAAATATCAACACTGGACTTTTTGTCAAAACTGTACAAGGTGATGCTGACTGTAACTACGTGATTCCTGAAGACACCCAGGGTTGATTCCTCATGCTTAATATTTTTGTGACCATATTATCTATGATCCTATGGTGATGTTGACAGAGAATGCATCCATCATGTCTATATAATCTAGTTGTAATAGGTTTTAGATTAACATACATGAATTGAAACTGCTCTACAACTATTAGTTGAACTATTTTTGAAAAACTGGAATAAAAGGCATTTTTGTGGATATGTTACTCTCTTTCAATTGTCCCAAGTCTTTTTTTTTTTAATGAATATTCTGCTTCTTATTCTTTCTGATGTGCAAAAGTATATACTTGGATGAGATTTTTTTTTTCTGGCTGATGAATAGTAATTGAAAGTTCGAGAAAGTTCAGCATGAAGAGTTGAATAAGACACACATGGCTTCTTGGCTTATGGACTAAGAAGTAAAATATATGACCAATGATTTTCATGGAATATAATGCTTGGATGATGATCAAAGCCTTGTGCGTGGGGACCAGAGCCAACAAAATCTGCTGTGTGGGGAAAAAGTAGTGATAATAAGGTGATCATTATATTTTCAGGAAATTCTCTTCCTGGGCGCAGTCAGTTTCTGTTTCAAAGGACTTTCTCTCCTATTCTGCTTGGCTGACCTCAAAGTTGCCAGAATAGAAAAAATAGAGTAGCTCTCTTTTATTGAAGTCCCACAGTGAAGTACAGTACTTCTCTCCCCAGTGTTGCTTTGGTTTCTGTGCAAAATTGAGCTATTACATTCATCTTCTGTGTGTCTCTGTTATGCATCAATTATTTAAAAAAAAAATGTTGAGGCTAAATTCTCTCTGTGTTTGAAAAATTGAAACTTGTACATTATACAGTTTGGATATCTGCTGAAGGTTTTTGGTGTGGAATTTTCTTCCTTTTGACTTATCAATTGCCAAAAATGTTTGAAAAATTAGAGAACAAATTTGACCAATTTCTTTCATTCCAGAGTCTTGAAAAATAATTTCCAAGGAGGACAATAATCATTCCATTTTTGGTGGAAACTTGTTTCACACTGCCAATATTCTCTTGCCCTAGCAAATTATGTTATGTGGGGCCATGATGGTGAAATTTCTTTGTCTTTGAGCCTATAGTTCTGGTGGGACAAGATTGAGGGAAGGGGTATTAAAATAACTGTTGATGAAATCATGTATGATTAGGTCTATTTTTTTTTAAATGCTGCACATATTGAATTTCTATCCTTCTTATTACATTATTTTCATGTATGCTTTTGTTTTTGTGGAAAATAGGATGAGAAAAACTGTCATTGTGGTTGTCCTGATGAATTTATTTATATCTTGCCAAGCTGCTCCTGATGTGATCCTCCAGCCTGGACCTTGTGAAGAAAAGAGCACCAAGAGTGAATTTGACATGTCCAAGGTCAAATATTCCTAGTTATTGTTTCCAGCATGATGGCATCTTATGTTGTGTTGAGAGTTTGTGGAACAAAATGGGAGTGTTTCTTCTTTTCAGTATTCTGGGCTTTGGTATGAAATCAAGAGGTACCCCAACTTCTTTGAGAAAGACTTGGAATGTGTTCAAGCCTTCTATGGGCCATTGAGTGAGTCAGAGTATTTTTGTGAGTGGATGGTGGTTTCCTGCAATGATTTTGATTTGCTAATTTTCTCATTGTATCATCAGTCCCTTTTACTTGAACATTTGTTTTACCCATGCTCATATTTTTAGGTTCCAGTTTTTTTTAAACTGAATTCAAGTAACATTATGCACTAAAAGATGAATATCAGCTAGGTTGCATGAAATGTTGCTTGAGTTCTGGTTTTTTTTTAATATTTATATTCATGCATCACCAGGCTAATTGAATATCTCCTGAAGAACTCAGTTGAATTTTCCCAAAATATTGTACAATAAATAAAACATAACTCAAGGAAGTGTAGCTTATTCATCTGAGCTGAAATTTAAAAAAATAAATCAAGTAAAATTTAATTCCATTATATTTGATAAATAATAGTAGTCACTTGGATGTCTTCCTGGAAAATTTCCAAAGTCAAGTTAAACCCATAAACATCAGCTGAGTTGACAACATGTGTAGAATCATCAACAGTTGATTTGATCTTACTTAATGGAAATAAATTCCATGGGGACACTCATAGCTGGAAAGTTTGAAAAATATGCCATATTGCTCCTTTTATTTCTCCATTTTGACCAGGTAAGCAATATTATCCTTTTGCCCAAGTTGGAATCATCAATGCAGGAACTGTTGGATTGGAAGACACTCCAAGGGTTATTAATGGAACCGCATCTGAAACATTTGATGATGGCGTTTTGGCAGTTTCTTTCCAAAATGGTGAGTCTCGGATTATTTTTGAGGTTTAAAATTCAAAAGTAGTTTTGTATGAATTAAAAAATTGCTGTGCCCTCATTTTAAATCATTCTTGTTTTTGTAATTGTTTTTTTTTGTAAAATAGTGCCAAGAACAGGTGAATACCGGGTGCTGGAAACTGACTACAAGAACTTTGCCTGCATCTACTCGTGCATTGACGTTTTTTTCCTGCTTCGGATAGAGTTTGCTTGGATCCTGGCCCGGAGAAACAAACTGAGCCCCGAAATGCTGGCCCGGGCCCAGCGGGTCTTGGCCAGCAATAATGTGGACCCAGCCATCCTTGTTGACACTGTCCAAAATGGTGACTGTAATTATGTGCTCCATCCCTGATTGAATATATGGTTATACTGTACCTGAAAAAAAGCCAGTAAATCTAGCAAAGAAATGTTCATAAGAGTAAATTTATAAAAAGATCAAA
>CAJPEX010000868.1:4862-58448 GCA_905338405.1 Notodromas monacha
TTTTCAAACAGCAAAACATACCAAACCATCGTATATCAATGTTGGCAAAAGCTAGATCGATAACTGAACTCAAACGAATATTATTTATTCAGCTGTGGGGCCCCGACATGTGGACATATTTCGTGCTGGGGCCTTGTCCTTATGTGTTGGAATGTCAGCTTGTTGGATCACGTTTTCCTTTAAACTGCAATATGAATTTATTGAATTGGTTCTTCTTTTGATTGAACATTAAGAAAAGTACCGCCAAAAAATGAATAAACAAGTTTTTCTCAACTTCAAAAAGCATGACTTATCTAGCTGAGCTTGTGAAACTCACACAAAACTGCATCTGAGCTTTTTGCATAAAAAAGACACAAAAATCAAATAAAGACACATTTTTTCTCAACTGCGAACAGATCATAGAAATATCTCTTTAAAAAAGCACACAATCAGCATTGTTTCGGATTATGACTTGATGTGAATTTAAAAATTAATTTATTTTAAATTTTGCGAATGCAAAAGTGCAATCTGTCAATATACAGTATATCAAATTTTGAAAAATGAATTTCTTCAATTTTTCCAGTAATGTTCGAGAAGTGGTTATGTCTTTAGTGAGACTTTGTGATCCGAATGTCGGGTTAGTTTTTTTTTCAAGGCATCCCTAAGCCATATCCTTCGTGTCTCGAGTATAGAGTACGCACGTCGAAGCGCGAACTTCCAGAAAGGTATGGTCCAAATTTTACTGACACGGCATTGGCTTAGTGTTATTCAACCTATATCAGCAAACCATGTCGGATGTCACGTGCTTCGATGCGTTCGAATTTGTATCGATTTGCTCAGGAATAGGTGATGAGCTTTTCCTCTTTGCATGATGCATTCGTGCGACACTTGAGCACATTAGTAATGACAAAGACAGTGTATAGACTATATGTAGACCCCAATGATGTCCAGAACCTGCATATGTCTTCCTCTATTTCTTCGAGAGAATACTGTACAGGGTTACTCGGAATAGGGTGAGGTGTCGATCCTCGTCATCCTCGCTTCGAAACGTGACGATGAGGTGCTGAAGACCAGCAGTGGGGAAATCGCGGGGGGACAAAAAAATCAAGTTTTAGGGAGTTCCCATATATATATGAGAAGGGCTGAAACGACGAAATAATGATTTCCATGTCACCGATGTTCTGCGATCGATTCGACGTCGTCGTCGTCGTCGGTCGAGGCTGGACCGAGGAACAACCGAAACCCACGCGGAATAACGAGGAAAAAGAAAGAGAACCGGCTACTACACAGTGTATAGACTCACAGTATGTGTCCTTCTTCAGCTTGTCCATCGTGTCGTGATCTAATTTCGAGTTCTTTTTCCCCATGGCTTCTCCACAGGTCGGTTGTCACCCAACGAACCCGAATAGTGAGGACTACGCTAATGCTTCGCCAACACGCGACCGGCGACGAAAATAAAATAAAAAGGCGGTCCACCACGTCACAAATAACACCAGGGTTTTTTTTCGGTCCGATGCCAATGAAGAACGGGTTAGTCGTCCGAATGTTTCTCCTGTTGAAGAAGAATCTGCTGTCAATCAACGAAAAAAAAAACACGCATGAAAGTGAAGAAGAAACCTGCACTTTTTCAAGCTTGGGGAATGAGAGACTAGGAATCTGATACAGTATGTTAGAGCAGTTTTCTCCAACCCGTGGCCCATGGACACGGGTATGTTGGCAGAAGTTTATCGCGAGTCCACAGGAAATTTTCTTCAGAATGACAAATTTTCATCAAAAGTATACGAATTGGTTTTTCTCCTCATAACATTTCAGGCAAATTTTCACCTGCTAAAATACATTGCAGTATTTTAATTTTCTTGTTCTGAGAAACCTTTCTTCAGGTGCACCTTTCTAATTTTTGATGATATTGTATTTCACTATAGCTGCTTCATTGATTCTTAATTACATTTTTGAAAGAAAGTCATATACTTGTTATAAATATTTGTCTTCCAAGCAAAACTTTTTGAGTCTGAAAGCATTTTAAAAAACTTTACCAGTCTTCAATAAGTTTTTGGGAAAGTTGCCAATCCACAAACGATTTTATGGAAATTTGCAGGGACAGGCCCAAAAAGGTTGGGGAACACTGTCTGGAAGCAAGAAAGACGACGATCAAGAAGGAACCCTGTATGCAGCACAAGTCCACGGAAATGTTTTGATTAACCTTCATAACAATCTTGAAAAACTGTCTGCGGAATTCCGTAAATTTGGCTCTCGTAGTCACGCAATTGTGCGTAGTTTTGGCTCGAATGAATTTTTCGCATGGGACTCCGTTGAACGGATTGCTCTCATGGATATGATATTCTTAGCGTCTCTTATTTTCAAGCTTCCAGGGCATATTGCTTGTCAAATTCTAAAACTGGATTTTCTTGAGTACTTAGAGATTTCTATCATCATTTCATGATTTTCCACGTCCTAACAATGAAACAGGGTGTTCACTGTGTCTAGCGAAAACAAAGGCTTTCTGCTGATGGTAATTAAAGTTTGCGAAAAAGTCTTCCCAACAAGGGTGGAATTAATAACACCGCACCAAGTGATGTGTCCTGTACAATAAACAAGATTTTGTCTCTTGCCGTTTGTACCCACAACACCATCCATCAATTCAGCACTAGAGAATCATCTTTCTGCCCGGCTTTCCATGACAGGTCATCCGAGTCTGGCCAAATTATTGCTTTTATTGTTTGTGTGTGTACAACATGAAATTGCCGGAGATTGATAGACACAAACACATCACCCGGGGGAGAGTTCATAACGTTTGTTGAGTTCAGTTTTGATGAAGGCGGGTCAATTGAAATCTCGGCTCAGCTGGTTTTCACGTTTATTCGTCCGTAATCATCCAGAATTCGAAATTAAACTTCCCCCATTATTGGCTTGGGAAGGTACATTTATTTCGTCGTTGGCATATAATGGACGAATTGAACTGATCCTGATATATCTAAATTTCCTTGTTTCAGTCGCGGATACGTTTATCACAATATGACGCAAAATGAGTTGAAAATTCCGATCAAACAATTATTCAGACCGAGAAAGGAGAAACATACTTGTCATATATTTTACTGCACGTTCCAAACGCGAGCAAAATAGCATGAAAGTTGTAATTGAATGTAGTAAACGCGTCAAATCCCAGGAGTTTTGTTGTTAAACTCAATGCGAAATGGAATAGCAAATCGATTTTTCGAAATCTCCTTCAATAAAAAGTATGCTATGCTCGCATTGCATACTACGAATTCAAGTTTTTATTCCACGCACAATTCAATTCAATAATAAAGAATTTGTACAGTTATAACCCCCATCAAGAAGCCCTCTGATAAGACATCACCTAAACAACACTGCCAATTTATTTGAAAAATACATTTTCATTACTGATAAATGCATCGGAAACCATCTTAAAACCGCCGTCCACGCAAATTATTGACAACTCAAATACTGCATGCTCTCGCCAAATAATTGTGTCTTGATAGCGCACAAAGAAGATCCAATTTTTTGCAAGAGGTCTCCAAATAACAAACACACTAACAGGAAGATGAAATAATTTACGTCCTCGAAACATTAGCTGGATACAATCAACGCATCCCAGGTTCATTTTGATTAAATTTTTAATTGAAAAATAAGAATTTTATTTTCTATTGTAATCAAATTTCAAATTATGTTTGCTTTTTGGATTAACCACCAAACATCCTTAAATTACCAACCCCTTCAAACAGTCACAAACAAGTGGTGGGTGCTCATCCAGACTCGACTAATATTCACGAGGACTGTACAGAACTAATGAGTAAACATATCATCACGACGAACGTTGGACAATCGCATTGTAATTGAAAGCATTTACTGCATATATTTGGTGCACTCAGAGCAGTATTTCCTCTTCCGTTTCTCCAGTACTGTTATTTATTGTTCCTTTTCGAAGGTGAAGAAGACCTCAAAGTGCAGTGGTTCGGGCTGAAACACTCGAAGCAGCTTCCAAAGTGACGTCAATTATTTCGAGCGCTGCTTCAAGAGCATCGCATTAAAGAACGCAGCCTCTGAGTGCTCTGAACAAGAGCTTCCACATTCACCAGAAATGTTTCCCAAAAAAGACTGGACGACAGTAAGAAGAAATGCATGATTCACCTTACAGGGATCAGCAAAGAATGAGGAAATCAGGCTGATTCAGATAACTTTGCCATTTATTCTGCTGGCAGTGACCCAGCATGTCTGCTATTTCGTGTAGAAGAAGAAAAAAAGAAGACTGAAACGGGGTTCGAAGATCAATGCACATGAAAACAAGAGGAAGACGATGCTGGCTGGAAGCGTGTGGATGGGAATTTTCCTAATGGTTCGAGTTTACGATCCCCCGGGCATCTCCCAGCAGCCATATACACAACCAAGTAATGACGACTCAAGGCGCGGAACAAGTTTCCCTTCTTCGCCTCCATCACACGCTTGCTCCTATTCCCACCTCCCTCTTTTGGCGGGGAAAATTCGCACATCGTTCCGGGGCAGCGAACGGGAATAAAGGCGAATGCAATCCATGTACAACCCACTCACAATTCCGAAACATTCCCAAGTCTGTGAATACGAGGGGGATGCCTCGTTGTCTCTTTGCTATTGGCGATGTTTCTTTATTTTGATTCTTTTTTTGGTCTTGCAAAGAACAGAAAGTCTTGAAGCAGAAGGATTTTTTTCAGCTCATGGGACCGCGTCGTGGTATGGAAAACTCAGGGTGGGATCCTTGTCAATGAATGAGCGGCTCAACAAATGGCACTGATAATATCTTGCCTCAAGCTAAGTTGTTTTTTTTTAAATTTCATTCGCACACTTATCGAAGTTGTCAAAATGTCAATCCGGTCACTTCTTGACACATGAAACTCAGCAATGAAACTTTTTGGTTATTAAAAGTGGCATCGCGACTTGAGTCGTAAATACCGGAATTTTTAACTTTTTTCTCTCTTTTTTCAGTAATTCTCGCTGGAATAATTCCGGAAAATGCACCCATGAGGAAGTTGGAGAAACGGATTTCTAAAAGTGAGAGTTTCACAGAAACTAAAGTTGCAGACGGTAGAAAACTGAAATTAAATCTTGCGAAATTACACAGGCGCATCGCATACTGCGGTATAGTGGCAATTTCATGCAATGATCGTACACAATGTGAGAAATACTAGCTGGTAAACCTCAGTCAATTATGATTTACCGAAAAAGAAACAAATAAAAGATAACTGTGCGTCGCTCGTTGCGTTCTACAAGTTGACGAGTTGCATCACTTCCTCATCATCCAGTCCCTTACACTACAGTAGTAAAATGTCCACTGAAACTGCGGCAGGTGCGAAAAACGGAGCGTGACTGAAACACAGCCATCAGACCGAGAGTCCGAGACGAACGTTGCTCCACTTGGAATGCGGTGGGACGAAAGGGATTCGATTCGCATTTTGCGCATGTAGCTCTGCTGCTGATGTGTACATTTGCACGCTTCTTCCTCGTCCTTCACCCGGCTTTGCAACAGTCCCACACCCAAGAACAGTACGTTCAAATGCACAATGTGGAATCCAGCAGCTCAGAGCCCGAAACTCTGCGGGTGTGGGAGGGGGGTTCTATCCAACGAAAACTCCCGCATGATGCTTGTTGCTCTTTGCTGCTGTAAATGGCGGGCCTTATAGCTGCAACGTTTGTGCTGCTGGAGCCCCGCTGATTGTCTGCGTTGCTGTCGTCATTGTCCGCGTTCAAACCAGGGAGGGACTGTGCATGTTACAGCAGCAGCATATGCAACTGCAGGCAAAGTGCCTGAGGTCCATCCAGGACAGCTCTGTGCTGTGGCCTGGACAACCTGAGAGAATTGCCAAGTCTGCTTTCACCTCATTATGAGCTGACTGAGTGACAAGATTTGAACAGAACTCATGAATACCCATAATACTTGAGTGTTGTCAGTATCTAGGTACAGTGAGACCTTTTTATGCAGACACCCTAACATCATACAGACACTTCGACTTTGGGAATCTTTAAACCCCCAAAAAATCTGGCTTGACATCCGGGCATTGGCTTGAAATCGAGATACTTCTCTTACATTTCTCATAGAAGTCCAAAAAAGTTTGATTTTTTACTTTTGATATCTCACACAAATTGACCTGTCCACATTCACAAAAATTGGACGATATTTCATATAAATTCAGTCTAATTCACGGTCAATAACGATGTGATTTTGGATTTCTTTTTTCAGCTTTCAACTATCTTCTGTGCACATTGAATAGAAATACTTACTCTTGTTCTTTGCTTGCAGGGCTCCTTTTTATGCCATAATATCAGATTCTATGTGGTTTTCTTTGTCATTGTGGTTTTCTATAACTTGAAGTTGTGGGAAACAATTTGTATTGATTTTTTGTAGGACTTGTTCCTAATTTTTTGAAAAACTGAAGAACCGTTTAAAAACGTTTGCATGGAAGTATATGGGAAAACGAGGTTCAACCTGCAGACAATCCAACATTGGGATAAGGTCAAACCTCCAATTACACCCGCATCTTGGCATCCCACGGTATAGTTGCATCCTGAGGCTCCTCTCAGTCAAAATCACATTTTCTACTCTGGATGCGAAAAAAATGGATCCAGCGTTTAATTGCACGCATGTCATCATCATTGATGCTTCGGGGACTTTACTTTCCATGTCAATCAGCAGTTGAAGTCTGTGTAATTTTGCACAAGCACTCAACTACAATATATTTCCACAGGAGAATAGCACATTGATCGTTAGGCGTGGATTTTCCAAAATTAAAAAAACACAACGTACACAAAAACTGTTGCTATCAAGAGAACTTTCGATGAGCGCCAGTGAATACTGCAGCAGTGGAAGCACAGAAATGTCCACTACGAATAAAATTTGCATACATCCTAATGGTTAGTAAGAGATCTATACAAACGGACAAGCGTCCTGCGAATATCATGGATGCAAGTGCAGGCATATATAAGAAGAGCTATGAGTCCGATCAAAACATATATCCCAAGGGGGAAAAAAAAAAAACAACAGACAGCACTTCAGAGAGCAAGTTTCAATGATCCAGCAGTACCCTCTACTCTAAGCCAAGCCGCTTTGTGCTCCTATTCTAGTCCACTGCTTTTTTTTCTTGCCCAGACCACGGGTATAATGAAATTACTGCTCTGTTAAATTGCTGCTTCGGAACTCATTTGTTGAGACTTTTCCTTCCACGCTCTCATTTCATTCAAATGAGTTCATTTAAATGAGTTAAAGAACGCAGGATGCTTTTTTATACAGCCAAAGTTAAATCACTATTGATCAAGTGAAAAATTACATTCATTGAAACGCAGACATTCCGGATGCATTGAGACAGCATCTCGAAATGACGATGACAACCCTGAAGCATCATAAAATCCGGAATTTGTATGACGTAGCTTGAAGAATTAAAAGGAATACGTTTAGCCAAGACTTGAAGGAAAGCCTGCAAGATTCTTGAGAAGCAATCCACCCTGGAATTTTTGGGGAAACATTAAAAGCACAACACATGTTTCAGCTTGAGATTCTCGATTGGGTTCAAAATTTGGACAGTTCTATGTAAGAAAGAACCCTTACAGATATCGTGCATTGAATCAGACCATCATGGAAAAACCTTTGCCAAAAATATTTCAGGAAAATTACTCGCAACTGCAATTTTCCTATCTCAACGTAAGCCACTGCAAAAAGACAAGATTTAACAATGATATCCATCCCCAGAACAGAACACTGGGGAGGGCGATTCACTGCAAGCTTTTCCATTTTTATAATTTTTCAAGTCCATCATTCCAAGCGGATACTGCATATGCGTTTTTCCCCATTGACGATTTCGGCATGCTCTTTCATACTGCATTTAGAGTTAGGGGGAACCTCTCATCCAGTATGACTTCACATGGTCTCAAAGTCCTGGGATTGCTGCGACGGCTCAACACGAAAAACACGAATTTCACTCTTCACACGGATTTCACTTCGATAGCACCCATTCCTTCACTTCACAAATAATGACACCACATAAAATAGGGCGTAAATGAAATTTGCGCAAGCTCTTCGCCGTACCGAGAAGATCCTCTGGTTCCTTCAGCCGATGAGCAAGTGACCTGGCTGCCCTGGAGAGCCAGCCACGAGCCTGCATAAGTTCGCGCGCCCTTCCCCCATTGGTTGTGAGAAGAAAGTTCAAGTGGCAAGTAACCAGGAGCGACCTCTGTTTGTTGTGTTCGGTTGCCACCGCTCCTGAAGTTGTTGTTCACAGGGTGCACCCAGGGAACAACTGCTCCCCCAGCCGTTTGACAGTGACCAAACAGCCGTTAGCCCAACGTTTGGGTCAAAACGGCTTGCCAATGGAGCTGCAACGCAGGTTGCAATGGCAAAATTATTTGCTGGGTTGTATTCAAAAAATTTGGAGATATTTCAATATAAATTCAAAGTGAATAACAATCTGATTTTGGACTCTTTTTGCATCATTTTCCCATCATCTGTGCGCATTACATACCAAGACTTACTCCTGTTTATTGCTTGTTGGGCTCCTTTTTATGCCAAAATATGATTCTATGTGGTTTTCTATACCTTATTTGAAGGGGTGGGGGAAAAGGTTTAATTGAGTTTTTGTAGGACTTATTCCTAGTTTTAGACAAACTGAAGAACCAATTGAATACGTTTTTGTGGAAGTCTATGGGAAAATCAGGTTCAACCTGCAGACGATCCAACATTGGGACAAGGTCCAAGCTCCAATTACATCCACATCTTGGGGTCCCACTGTATAGTTGCATCTGGAGGTTCCTCTTAGTATAATTTACAATTTCTACTTGATCCAATGAAAAATTGATCCACTTAATTGCACGCATAACATAAACATTGATGCATTGGGGACTTTACTTTTCATGTCAATCAACAGTTGAAGTCTGTGTAATTTTGCACAAGCACTCAACTACAATATTTCCTCGTGAGAATAGCACATTTATCGTTACGCGTGGATTTTCCAAAAGTAAGAAACACAACGCACACACAAACTATTGCTATCAAGAGAACTTTCGATGAGCGCCAGTGAATACTGAAGCAGTGGAAGCACAGAAACGTCCACTACGAATGAAATATGCATACTGTACAACCTAA
Organism: Notodromas monacha; assembly: GCA_905338405.1. Classification (NCBI taxonomy): domain Eukaryota; kingdom Metazoa; phylum Arthropoda; class Ostracoda; order Podocopida; family Cyprididae; genus Notodromas; species Notodromas monacha. The sequence continues at coordinate 13,960 of CAJPEX010000868.1, forward strand.
TGGTTAGTAAGAGATCTATACAAGAGGACAAGCATCCTGCGAATATCAAGGATGAAACTGCAGGCATATATAAGGATAGCTATGAGTCCAAACAAAACAATTACTCTAAGAAGAAAAAAAACCCGCAGACAGTACTTGAAAGAGCAAGTTTCAATAATCCAACAGTACCCTCTACTCTACCCTAAGCCAAGCCGCTTTGTGCTCCTATTCTAGTCCACTGTTTTTTTTTTTCGTGCCCAGACCACCGGTATAATGAAATTACTGCTCTGTTAAATTGCTGCTTTGGAACTCATTTGTTGAGACTCTTCTTTCCACGCTCTCATTTCATTCAAATGAGTTAATCAACGCAGGATGCTTTTTCTGTACCGCCGAAGTTAAATCACTTTTGATCAAGTGAAAAATTACATTCATTGAAACGCAGACACTCCTGATGTATTGAGACAGCCTCTCAAAATGACGATGTCAACCTTCAAGCACCATGAAAGCCGGACTTTGTTCGACGCAGCTTGAGCAATTAAAAGGAACACATTTATTCAAGACTTGAATGAAAGCCTGCAAGATTCTTGAGAAGCAATTCACCCTGGGATTTTTGGGGATACATTAAAAGCACAACACATGTTTCAACTTGAGGTTGTGGATTAGGTTCAAAATTGGGACAGTTCTATGTAAGAAAGAACGCTTACAGATATCGTGAATTGAATCAGACCATGATGGATAACCTTTCGCCAAAAATATTTCAGGAAAATTAATCGCAAATGCAATTGTCCTATCTCAAAATAAGCCACTGCGATAAGCCAAGATTTAACAATGATATCCATCCCCAGAACAGAACACTGAGGAGGGCGATTCACCGCAAGCTTTTCCATTTTTATAATTTTTCAAGTCCATCATTCCAAGCGGATACTGCATATGCGTTTTTCCCCATCGACGATTTCGGCATGCTGTTTTATACTGCATTTAGAGAGTTAGGGGGAACCTCTCATTCAGTGTGGCTTCACATGACCTCATATAGTCCTTTGATTGCTGCAACGGCTCAACACAAACCACACGAATTTCACTCTTGTAACACGGATTTCACTTCGATAGCACCCATTGCTCCGCTTCACAAATGATGACACCACATAAAATAAGGCGTGAATGAAATTTGCGCAAGCTCTTCGCCGTACCGAGAAGATCCTCTGGTTCCTTCAGCCGATCAGCAAGTGACCTGGCTGCCCTGGAGAGCCAGCCACGAGCTTGCATAAGTTCGCGCGCCCTTCCCCCATTGGTTGTGAGAAGAAAGTTCAAGTGGCAAGTAACCAGGAGCGACCTCTGTTTGTTGTGTTCGGTTGCCACCGCTCCTGAAGTTGTTGTTCACAGGGTGCAGTAGCAAACATTCGCCCAGCATACTTGATGACACTTCATTCGTCACCTTTGAAGCTTTTTTGCCTTTCTTTTTGCATTCCAACAGTTAAGAGCTTGATATAATACTGCATTATGAAAACAGGGTGACAAATTATGCTGCATAATTTTTCACGAATTATGAGATAGAGTCGAATTTTAAAATTGATACAATTGCAGATGCGATATTTTTAGCGAAGTAATTGTGCCGTAGAGTCAATGTTTATTTATGAGATGATTGCTGCTCATTGATTGACAGGGTTGCGAGCTCCGTTTCGAGTGTCACAACCAGATTGCCCTGATCTTTTTCCTCCAGGACTGTGAATCGAATTATTTTAATTTTGTGTAGTGTATTGCATTGTGTAGCCAGTGATGAGGTGACACTTCATGAAACTTTTCCTTACACATCGCAAGTTTCATGGGATATTTTGTCCTCAAGACTGAGTGAAATCTAAAAATCAAAATCACTGCCTCATCAACCCTTGGATGGAAACGGTTTGATTTCCATTGCGCAGCAGAGCTGGGATATTTTTGCAGACTTGCATATTTTTCTTTGACCAAAGGTCACCAAAAGACAGCCTTTATTTGCTCCATATAGCCGAAGTCGGGAAAAAACTTCCGAACCATGTTTGGCAGATAAATAGACAAGTTTTGCATGGCAAATCATCTTTCTCTGTTATTTAAATGGCTCATACAAATAAATATAAAATGCTTCAATGTTGCAATCAATTTACATTTTTCTCTAAGCCCTGCCTTTTCAGCTCTTTTAATTATACGTTCACTGGAAACACTTTTTGCAGCATCCTTTCTGCGGCTAACAAGCGAACGTTTATGCGGCTAACAAGCGAACGTTTATGCGGCTAACAAGCGAACGTTTATGCGGCTAACAAGCGGGCATTTCAGTGCATTCTTCAAATTAATCTACTGAAAAAGTGAAAAGATAAGTCCGTCATACCTGTCAAAATAAGATTTTTTTAAAATTCAAAAGCATCTGCGATGACTCTGAAAATAATTTCAAATATCATTCATTCTCCAAAAATATTCCTTCTAAGAATATAACACATCTCATTTCCATAGTTGATGTAGTTCAAAACAATCTGGTCTCAGGTAAAAACACTAAACAGAAGCCCTGCATGGGACACAATTTTTAACATTTGAAATATGGCACAAACTGGTGGATATTTGCCAATATCCACTGTATTGTGGGCATTGTTAGAATTTTGGACCGGTTTTGTGATACTGTGTATAGGTTGAGATTGTTAAAAACTCCATTAAAATAACCCTTTCAAACAGGAAGTTATATATATGCCATTTTAATCCATTATTTTGATGCCCTTTCCTTCCATCACTTTTATGCCATTTCCACCCATTAAAAAACTGTTTTGTAACTCATTATTCCATGTTCTTGCGGACCAGTCCCTGTAATGGTTACATAATGCAGTTATTGATTGAATTTTAACCCATGAAAAACTAAAAATGTTGAAATAAATTGAGTAGGTGACACAAAGGATGAAGTCTGGCATTGGTTGAAGGGAGAACCATTAACCCTTCTGCGGCAAAGTTGGATTTTTTTGCAGATTTTGGGTGCACTTGAGAATGGCATTCAAAAAATGGTGACAGTGTACATATGCAGGGCAACGTCAGGAAGTATCCTTAAAGAAGTCCCTGAATGAAGTCCCTTAAACCCTTGGTTCAATAACACTCACCCAAAGGCAGTAACCGCAGGCAGTAACAGACACAAAATGTTCCTAATAAGAAAGTCCTAACAAGCAGAGACTCAATCAGAGCAAAAAACAAAACATCTTGCACACTAGGCAAATCCTCAGAGGTCCTCCTAGTTTCAGGCAAAGCTGGCAAGTGAGGGAACTGAGACTTTGCTGGGTTTGCTGAAGAGCTGACTAGAAAACGTTCAAAGATTAGCAAAACTTGATTGATTCCCAGTTTGCCATTCTCATGGTCAACTGGGTGCACAGTGGACTTCTGCTGCTCATGTCTTTTCTGTCACGCAGTGCTGTGCAGAGATGCTATGCTCTGCCACCTTGGTGTAGGCGCAACCCAACAAACCCCCTCCCCCCTTTGGGCCTGGCTGGCCAGGGGCCTGCGTGACCCCAAACCAGGGTTCCGCAGATGTCACATAAGCTGGGGGTCATTTGGCCATGTTTAGCGCATGCGCCAACCAGCCAAGAAGTGGCATCCTTGACTGGCATGTGCGCTGGGAAATGGCTGTGCGCATCTGCACCATGCCAGCCCTGAAAGAACGGAAGAGTTGGTCAGTTTTTCATGTCAGTTTGTGTGGGTTGGGGGCCTCCAGCCTCCTGATCCAACCCAAGTGTTGTTGCTAAAAGAGAAACAAACATTATATCAGGTTACTAATGGTTTTAAATGCCTTCTCCTCAGCAGAATATTGCACCAAAGTGGTCAGAAAAGGGATAAACAAATATACATCCTTCTCGTAACAACATACTGTAGTTTTGTTATTCATCTGATCATGTGATGGGTCTGATGTGTGGCAACTGAGGATTACATGGAACCACTGCATATGCTGGTGCTGGCTATTGGTGACCTTGGTGGTGCAGATTGCACCCATAGCAAGCGTGGGCAACTGGGTCAGCCACAGGGTTTTCAATTGTGCTGCAAGTAACTGCAATTGTAAGCACAATCAAAATCACAATGCTTGAAATTTAGATTGCGTATCAAGAAATCCCTGAAAAGGGATTTTGATTTTGATTGGGCAATAATGTTTTGTATTACTTGTAAATTTGCTTGCGATTGCAGTATATTAATAAAATCCTAAATAAGTCACGGTAAATTTTGGACGACTCTGACGCATTCTATGGCGCAGGTGCTCTCATCTTCTCAAGCAGTCTGGCTTACCACAGCCAGCAGACCGACAACGTCGGAGTCGGTCCCATCATTTGCTGGCCTCCTTTAGGGCAGGAAAGAAATGGAAGTGCTTGAAGTTGTTGTCAATCAGCAGTTAGAGATTGTAAACCCCTGCCTGCGGACGGATGACGTTGAAGAGGATGGAAGACTGGCGGTCGGAAAGAGGGTCGAGTCGAAGGGAAGTTCTTGATGGAAATCCTCAGGGGCTCCTGCGGGCGATTGAGCTCACCCCGAGATGAGCTCTTCCGCAAGCAGAAGGTCGGGATCAGGGCTCATTCGAGTCCTTCCTGGCCCCTGACTTGAGCTCCTTTGAGCCCATTGAAGGATGAGGACGTTTCGCACGGGGGTCACGTGCTATTTCCCCTAAAACCCGGGAGGTAAAAGGTCTTTTCTGCCATGCCAAATCGGCTCCAAGGATGGGGGGAAAGAGAGATCATTTGGTACAAGCGGGTGACTTGCGTACGTGTCCGGGAAACCACCAGCATTGACTTGATCATGAATTCAATCTCAAAATATATTTACTTAAATAGCATGCATGCACTTTTTCTCAAATTTCAGAAGAAAAAAATGGGTACCCATCATAAGGGGGTACAAATTTTCCAAGAAGTTTTAGGAAGTTATGTTATGTGTGCATTATTCTTAATTACAATTGAGAAATTTGGAACAAATGCAACAAGAAAGCTTGTTCGTACTGAAACAGTTGAAAATTTAGCAGATTTTTGTTCAGTTCATGTCTAAAGTCAATTTTTCGTTTTTATTTTTGAAATTTTGTGGTTTTGGAAGTCACTAAAAATTGGGGTGTACGTCTCACTCAGGGATAAGAATTTAGCAAAATTTCCAACTGAAAAACCCCTGTGTGCGCCTTACTTGAGGTCTTGTGGTACTTGAGTAAATATGGTAATTGTGTTAACTTTGATATGCTGTACAGGTTTCCCTCCCTCTTCCTGGGGGGAAGGGTTCGAAAAAAAAAAAAAACTCAATGCATTTTCCTAGTTCCATCAAATAACTGATCAAGATTTGTTTGGAAGCTCAATTCCAAGATATTGGAGAAGTCACAATAATGAAATAAATTGAGCGCTGTAAAAATGAACAAAAAGCAAGTATAGCATCTCCTAGTCATATTTTCTTGTCTACAGCAGGAAAATATAATTAAAACTTCTCTTTCACTTCACTGCCACAGCTAACCAAAACGAAACAGAAGCTACTCAAGGGAAACAAATATAAAATCCAAAAAAAAGAAAAATGAGAAGTTGCTTCTCATACTCCAATGGAATAACAGAACAAATCAATTTTTTTTTTACTTTATTCCATGAGAAGGTAAAGAATTTCTTCCGGCGGGTAAACATCGACGGTGGCCACTGATTTCTGAAGCATGTTACCCTATCAAATACATTTGGTTGCACGTCTGCTTCTGGTAGTATAGCGACCAGCTGACTAACACCTCACCTCTGGAAGATGCCCGGGCGCCGACGCCCGGGCATCGTCCACAGGTAATCCGGTCGGGAACGGATCTCCGCCGCCAACGTGTTTGAGATCTTTCATGCAAAACTCGTCATCCATCCTGTGCACTGCTTCTTCAATCCAACACCATAAAGTACCCCTTCATAGAATCCTCAATTTCGTTAATGACCTATCAGCACTTCCGAAACGCGTGAGTGTCACTGCCACAAGCGTTGATGTATTTTCTGTAGCTGTCAATGGAGGAGAACACACGTTTTGAATTTTCAGTGTTGTGCCACAATGCCAAACTGCACAGGCAAAATAGGCTTCAACTCTTCTGAATTCCAGCAGCACAAAGTTGCAAATTTATGGTCTACCCAGCAAATAATCTGGGTGGCAGATGTTTTGGCAATTTCATTGCCAATTCATTGCCATATATAGAACAGTGTAAATGCCCTTTCACTCATGGTGGCTTTGTGGAAGGCAATGGCAAGCTGTTTAAAAATAATAGCATATTAAATGGAAAAGGTCTTTGTATAATTTCATGCCCACCAGGAAGAAACTTAAGTCGATAATACAGTACAGTATTAGAATCTGGTTACATATGCAAGGTCATTTACAGATCTTCCACATGGGCTGTCACTGCCAAGCCACACCCAGGCAAAACTTTAGAAATATTTTCTTGAAATTATTTATGATCTGGAAGGGCTGGTTACTTGCTTCAGGTCCACTTTTGATAGTGCAGTTGTGCTCAATGCATCGGATGCGAGTTGGGAACGTGCTGGTTACAACTGGTGCATGCATGCGCAAGTGATTTTCATCTGTGCTATGGACCCCAGGCCACATTTTCCGGGGGATCTCAGCAACACCTGATGACACGTCACAATACTTCCTTGAATGTTCAAATTCTGCAATGATAGCATCTCACGACCTTCAAAAAAAGCTCCCTTGCATTTCAATATGCGGCATTAATCTTAAATTGAGGCCCTGTATGCCGATATAATTTTATTGAGTAATTTGACAGAAAGGAAACTTGAATATAACTATAAGGTTTGATATTCCTTCATGGCCAAGGGTTACAAGTTTTGCAGCAGTTGACATACTTCCGAACTGACCCAGAGTGGGCCGCTAAACAGAGCTTCAAAATATAGTATATGTTAAACAGAGCTATAAGTCACTGTCTCCCCGAAACTATTCCAGTATTTTCTATGCAGTATACGAAGACACTCCCACGCATAGGAATCAAGTTTTCGTCTTGCTTTTGAGATGTCTGTATATTTCGGAATTTATTATCTTTATCTCTGTACCGAAATATTCATGAAGAAAATATCTAGGAAAATGCGTTGCGAGTTCTGACTCTGAAAAGTGCGTGAACATTGGAATTTTTTTCTTCATTTATTAAAATTCGACCGAGTGGTTCTTTTAAACTCTGCAATTACACTAGCTTCTTGGTTTTTTGATGGATTACATGCAAACCTCGTATGAACACGCATATTATGCACTTCTTGTGTTTAATCTTTCGTAGTTCTGATGGGCGCGTGAAAAAAGGCAAATAAGTCATGACTAGGAAATGATCTATTGCATGTGATTTTTGTTACTTCGTTATTCCACGGAAGAAGCCGGTCAGAAATATTTCCGACATTAAATATGGTGTGGCTGTTTTAGCATTGAATTTCCGACATATTTTTCTCGAAGATATTACTTCATAGGGTCTCTGTCGCAAAAAGTAAGAATATGAATGCCCCCAGCAGTATATATACGAACTTCCTGACATGCCTTAGTTGATGCTTCTTTTCTGAATGATGACGCCGTCGTATCACGTCAGCGATACAAAGGCTTCCTTCACCCATTCTGTTGATCGAATCAGCAAATGCACCTTCTCGGTCTCAGCATCTATCGGACATTTCTCGGCCGGCAGTGGGTGTCGCCATTTCCTCCGAAGTGTCTGAATCGCCTTCTCAGTCAATTTTGTAGTCAACAGAAGGAAGCATGCAGCATAGGACGAAAAATGCAGAACACAGCACTCACGTGATGGAAACTCTACCCCTTCCAACTGGAAATTTCAACATTTTTTCAAGGACGAACTTCGTGGACCAATAAAGTTGAATACATGTAACTTCTGACGCAATTATCATTGAGATATTCATTTCTTTCTTCCTCATCACCTACAACGATGCATGTTAAAAATTGAAGTGCAGTACTGTATATTAGTATTATTATACGAGACTCATCACGCTTCATTTCACTAATTTATTTTCAAGAAAAACTAGCTTTGTGGAATTTCGCCGTTTCGAACGAAACCGTATTCATTTTCTGTACTTCGTGAATTTTTCAGGTTCATTCGTCTTCAAATGCCGAGGTGCAAACGCAATAGCCATGTTATTGAATTCCAGTAATTATCGCATGCATTACATAAATCATCCGGCAAAGACGTTCGTGGCATTTCGATAGTCTAAATATCCCGTAAACCATATTTAAATGTAATCCAATTTTGATTTTATACTGCACTCTACCAGGTCAGGCAAAGGTTCCAGATACAGTGGGACCTGGAGATGCGGACATAACTCCTGCTTGGTCCTTGTCCCTTTGTCAGAACACCCACATGTCAAATCTCACTTTTCTGGATTCGAATGAAAACCGTTTTCATTGATTTGCTCTTCATTAATAATGAGTAATACAGCCCTAAAAAAACTGAATAAAATTATTTTTGAAACTTTGAGATGCAGAAAATAGATTTACGTATGCATACCAAACACAGTCTGATATTTTGGCATTAGAACTAGCATATGAAGTTATGCAGTACTATGCACTCCTGCTGTGCAGATTTCAGGATGGAAAGATCTCTGGAAAAAGAAGCACAAAATGCCCTGCTTTTGAGTGGATTGCAACATGGAAATGAACTCTTCAAGAAACATTAAGTTCCCTTGGTTGAGGAAATTTGATGTGGCATGCATTCAAGAAAATCATGCACAAGAAGTCAAAGAGTATGAAGGATATAAAGCCTACTGCATCCCCAGCGCAAGAAAATAAGCAAAAAGGGACACAGCTCTGGTGGTTTTGCAACATATGTTAAAGAAATTGATGGGTGGACCTCACAAAGAATTTTAATTCACTCAAATATTCTTTGGGTCATGTTTTCTCATTTACTATGTGAAAATTTTGTGATAGGTAATATATATACAGGCAACCAGGTTGAGCAAACAGATTAGATCAAACATTTGGATGGGTGGGTGTATGCATAAGTTTTGGATGTCTAGTTTAAGTTTGCAGAGTGTGTACTCTCTTTTGTTTTTGTCATTGGTTTGTCCTTTGTTTCATGATTTGAAGTGATTCAATGTCTTTGGGGGGAGTTGGGTTGGGTGGGGAGGGGGTTCGGATGCAGGAGTCTTGGTTGTGCCTTGTGAAAGCTGAAAAGCAACAAATAAAGTGTTCTGTTCATTCATTCATTTTTGAGTGGCTAATTTCAAGATTAATTTTAATTATAAGAATTTTGCATGTACATAGCTACAATTTCATCAAAACATGTCAAAATTTTGACAAATATTATTTCCCTTCAGAAATTTTGGAAAATCGTCTGCAGATCAAGTCCCTGTCCAAATGTCAGGGGCGGATTTTTTAAGTTATAAGCATTCATATGTCAAAATATCTGTATATTGGGGTGTCCTTATGTGTATATCCCAGAGATTTGAGCTTTTAATGTAATTTATAACAGAGCTAACTAGTACTGTAGTATATAAGTGGCAAGAGGACTGAAAAAATGGTATTCTTTGATGACCTACATAAAACACAAAAAACATAAAATAGCAGTAAAGTGCAAACGCACGAACACTGAGACCCCAAGATGTGTATGTAAATGGAGCATAAGGATTCAGGAGTGTCTGGAAGCTGCAATGTCCCTCATCAAGTCTTTTTTCCCTTTGAGGCTTAGACCAACATTAGACAGAATTCCATAGAAAAAAGGAAAAAATTGTCTGCCAATTGAAACTGATGCAATCAATTTCTTTCAACTACATAAGAAAATTTGGAGCATTGCACACTATACTTATGTACAGTACATAATCAAAATTGCATTTTCTGCACCAGGACCATGAACAATTTCTAAGAAAAATGTATTTTTATGAGATTCATTGTGATGGAATTTGACCTTATCTTTGTTTGGTTAAATTCTAGCCTCAGATATCCTTTGTTCTCTACAAATTATATTTTGTAATTGTGTGATGAAAAAGTCACATTTCCTTTTTACAAGGGAATATTAAGCCCAGTTTTTGCCCAGCATCAGGCCAGAATGTGGTTTAATCCAGCCCTGATACTCAGCACATCAGGATAGTTTTTGAAACCCCTCATTGGATTAGCCAGCTGGAAAGTCACATCCATTTCAATGGATTGTTGGAGACTTAGAGCAACATGCAACAGATAACATGAGATCTTGATAAATTGTTTCTCTGAAAAAGAATCATCTTCTTCTGTGAGCGTCCCAATCTTTTCCAGTTTCTTCGAAGTATTCTAAAGAAACTCGTATGGAGTGTCCATCGGTGCGCAGCATAGCTTATACAGTACACGAGTTTTCCACGGGGACGTCCACGTCCCCAGGGACGAGTGAAGCAACAATAAGGACGTATAGACGACCGCCGAGCATCAGGTGCTATGCAACAGTGGCACAGACTGCAGGATAACGCCCAGAATGTGCCAGGGTTCCGAAACGGGCGCACTGTATGAAAACACGGTACCACATGGGTACAGGGCAGAGACAACGGCCCGCGGCGGATGACTTGTTCCGGAAATCTCAATCTTCCTGAAAGCTCTTCGCGGATTGCTTTTGGTCAGAGAGAGGAAACATCACCACTATATGGAAGGTATGTGCAGGTTCTCATCAGAAATGAGAGAACTGCAGATTGATTAGTTCCGGAAATCTCAATCTTCCTGAAAGCTCTTCGCGGATTGCTTTTGGTCAGAGAGAGGAAACATCACCACTATATGGAAGGTATGTGCAGGTTCTCATCAGAAATGAGAGAACTGCAGATTGATTTGTATTGCATTTATTTCTGTGAGCATGCACCATCAGCTATACTCTATTGTACAATGAGACCCACAAATGCAGGCACATTGACATGTGGACAATTCAAAATTTGGACACTTATTTTCCACTAAAAGATGCATGACATGAGGACACCAACTCAACATGTGGACATTGCATGCTAAAATCACAAATATGTTTCAGAAAAAGTGACTTTCATTGTCAGTCAAAAGCACAAGAAACATATACAGTACATTCAACCCAAAGGTAATGGTGAGAAAAAATCTTTCGCATTTCTTGCACCACTTAGCTAATCCATGTATATGATTTCCAATCCATTTAGCCAATTTAAAAATTACTTCCAACATAAAAGGTATTCCTTCTATCTTCTGACTATCTTCTGAATGCTATTCTTGCAGTTCCGGAAATCTCAATCTTCCTGAAAGCTCTTCGCGGATTGCTTTTGGTCAGAGAGAGGAAACATCACCACTATATGGAAGGTATGTGCAGGTTCTCATCAGAAATGAGAGAACTGCAGATTGATTCGTATTGCATTTATTTCTGTGAGCATGCACCATCAGCTATACTCTATTGTACAATGAGACCCACAAATGCAGGCACATTGACATGTGGACAATTCAAAATATGGACACTTATTTTCCACTAAAAGATGCATGGCATGAGGACACCAACTCAACATGTGGACATTGCATGCTAAAATCACAAATATGTTTCAGAAAAAGTGACTTTCATTGTCAGTCAAAAGCACAAGAAACATATACAGTACATTCAACCCAAAGGTAATGGTGAGAAAAAATCTTTCGCATTTCTTGCACCACTTAGCTAATCCATGTATATGATTTCCAATCCATTTAGCCAATTTAAAAATTACTTCCAACATAAAAGGTATTCCTTCTATCTTCTGACTATCTTCTGAATGCTATTCTTGCAGAAAATGCGTACAATATAGTACAAGTATTATATTTTGTACATAGGCTATACTGTATAGCAATTATTCCATAAATTATGAAAGGAATGAAAAAAAATGGAAAGGTCCAATTTCTTGAAGGACTAAAGATTTTTGTTGAGATGGCTAGGTGTTTCAAAAATGCACAACATGGCATACATCTTGGAAATTCTTTGAATACATTTTAAATTGCATGCCTTTCTTTCAAGTGAACAGTACTGTATCCAGTTTGAGAAGATATGTTCTTCTATTTGAATGAACAGACAGGTATGAGCAAATAAGTTGACTCAGAAGGAAGTAAAGAATTTATACTAGTACAAAGGCATAGGTTTAATGAAGTGCAATAACTATTTCTTTTAGAATTTTTCTCTGCATTTTTTCAAAATGCTTGCAATTTGTAACAGGTCTTGATTTAGCTGTTTCAGATCTGCAGTACTCTAAAACTATGGCCACTTTTGCAATGAAATGGAGTCTAAAATACTGTCAAAACAAATAAGCAAAAAACTCCAAAACTATACTCCATATGTATATGCTTTGATATGAAACTCAGCGCATTTGAGAGTTAATTTGATGTGTCTGTTCAAGAATGGGCACAATAATATCAGTTGTTGCACTCAAGTCATGACAAAAGATTTATATAATCAAACAAACGCATGATGATTAAGTATGTCCCTGCGTGAAACAGCAATTTTTCATCATAATTTTGAGTGCATCTTGGATGACAGCATGTAAAAATTTCATCCACATAATCCATTTATTCAAAAATTCAGTAAATTTCAACTCTTGTGTGGCTAAGTTGGGATTTAAAAAAAGTAATGTGCCCATCATGAGCACTTTAAATAAAACATTGCATTTCTGAATTAAAACAAACGCAAGCAAGAAGTATAATATTTCATTCTAATCCTGCCAACATTTTTGAGAGATATTCAGAAATCTTCTAATGACTTCCTTCCTTCGGAACAAACGAAGCCTGATGTCCCCGATCCGAATTGGTTTCTATGCGCATTCCTCAACCTCGGCCGGCCGAAGCTATATATACAGGTGCATTTTATGTTGCGTTAAGTTTACCGCACCAGACACTGTCTGAACACCGAATCTACGTCGCTTCGCTCTCGGTAGAGAATATTGTATCAACTGTGTGAAGATAAATAAATAACCATTTGAAATACTCTCACTGAGTAACTTTTGCATTTCCTTCGAAAGTCGCGGAAAACGATTTAAATCTCCGATCCCCTTTTCCACTAATTATTAGAAAGCCGTACTCAAGGACTGATCATCGTTGATCACCAACTTTTGTAAAGTAGTTTTTGGATAACAGCATCTTGGATGACAGCATGTAAAAATTTCATCCACATAATCCATTTATTCAAAAATTCAGTAAATTTCAACTCTTGTGTGGCTAAGTTGGGATTTAAAAAAAGTAATGTGCCCATCATGAGCACTTTAAATAAAACATTGCATTTCTGAATTAAAACAAACGCAAGCAAGAAGTATAATATTTCATTCTAATCCTGCCAACATTTTTGAGAGATATTCAGAAATCTTCTAATGTTTCTCAGTGGATTCATTGAAAAAACTTGCAGTTTCTAAACTAGAATGCAGCAAGAGGCTCCATAAAGAAAACCAAGAGATATAACATTGAGCAACTTAGAAATGTATCAATAACCTCCAAAATGTTCCAAACTTTTTCACCTCCAAACCTCTTCAGCTCCAAAAATTTTCAGCTCAAAACCTCTTCAGCTCCAAAACTTTTCAGCTCCAAACCTTTTCAGCTCCAAACCTTTTCAGCTCCAACCTTTTCAGCTCCAAACCTTTTCAGCTCCAACCTTTTCAGCTCCAAACCTTTTCAGCTCCAAATGTTTTCAGCTCCAACCTTTTCAGCTCCAAATGTTTTCAGCTCCAACCTTTTCAGCTCCAAACCTTTTCAGCTCCAAACTTTTCAGCTCCAAACCTTTTCAGCTCCAAACCTCTTCAGCTCCAAACCTCTTCAGCTCCAAACCTCTTCAGCTCCAAACCTCTTCAGTTCCAAACCTTTTCAGCTCCAAATGTTTTCAGCTCCAACCTTTTCAGCTCCAAATGTTTTCAGCTCCAACCTTTTCAGCTTCAAAACTTTTTCAGCTCCAAACCTCTTCAGCTCCAAACCTTTTCAGCTCCAAACCTCTTCAGCTCCAAATCTTTTCAGCTCCAAATCTTTTCAGCTCCAAACCTCTTCAGCTCCAAATCTTTTCAGCTCCAAACCTATCCAGCTCCAAACCTTTTCAGCCCCATACCTCTGCAGCTCCAAACCTTTTCAGGTCCAAACCTCTGCAGCTCCAAACCTCTTCAGCCCCAAACCTTTAATAATTTTTGAACAGTTTTAATAATTTCAGGGTTTTAGTTATTTTCAAAAAGTTTGAATTCTCCAGCTGGGGAATTTTTCAACAGAAATTCCTCTGCGTCAGGAATTCTCCATGGGCCTATTTTCATGGTGGGCCTAATGCTGCAGCATCAATAGCACCCAGCTCAAACCAGCCCTGCTGAGTATGAAATATCTCCAGTTACATTTCAGTAGGTCATGGCTGAGAGGACCTTTGAAAGGATGAATTGACAAAAATGTTAGAGGAGAAACATTAAATAACAAGGCTGTGGCTGAATCAAATCCCTTGTATGAATCGGTAGACAGTAATTCACAATTTTAAAGTAACCTGAAACAATGAGCAAGTCAGAAGAAAATCAACTACTAGAGATACATGTGTCAATGGATGATGAACAACACACTCAAGATCTGCTTGGTTTGGCAGCCAGGTTTGGTAGCCAGGTTTGGTTTGCAAAGATTTTTTGGTCAGAGATGCTGAGCAGGAAGACTCATGGAATTAAAATTGAATGGAGAGGTCAGTTGATCTGGGAATGGGATGTGCCTTGGAAGCCAATCCTTTCCAATGAGAGAAGGAAATTCACTTCTAAAAAATTGAGGCCAATCTTTGTCATAGTGATTTTATGAGCAACTCTCAAATGAATTATCAGAAGAATGTTTTCCTTTCCTAATCTATTTGCAACATGCTGTATTCATACTGGAGTACGATGTGCCCAGAATTAAGAGGTTTACCCCCAACAATGTATTCCTGCCTGGAATGTGCACCCACTTTATCTTTTGTTCAACATTGAATTTCTTTTTCAATGAATAATGTTGAGTAAAATACCCTGCTGCATAATTATTGTGATAAATAATGGCAATGTAGAAGGTTTGTGTCAAATGGAACTTCCTTTTCATCCTGGTCATCTACCAGAGAGTCCTTATATTCCCGGTTAGTCAGGTTGATCTTCAATATAAATGCCGCAATAAAATCAAAAAGCACTGTGCAGGGAATCTCAAAACAACTGTGTGGATACAGGGTGTTTCAACTTTGAATGCACTTAACACATTGCTCAGTAACTTGGCCTTGTTGAGACGCACACAACCATCAGGAGCTACACAAAACTCTTAAAATTATTCAAAAGTTTACATTATGTTTCACCTGCAAAAATGGCTAAGACAGCACACAAATATACAGTGAGACACACACATGCAGACACCTTTACCTGCCAACAATATGACATAGGGGCACTTATTTTCCTATACAAAATTGATAAAAAAAGGCCCTTTATGAGGACTCTGACTCAACATAGGGACATTTTGTGATAGAATTGCATATACATTTCTGGCCAAATTACAAGAAACAGATATGTCCAACCAAAAAATGTATGTGAGAAAAGTTCTTGGGCATTTCTCTCATCAATTTGCCATCCATTTAGCTAATTTAAAAGTAGTACCTCCAACATGAAGGAAATCCCTCCTCTCTTTTTCTTTTGAATGTTTTTTTACAGAGAATGCCAACATTTATATGTACAGCACTGTACAGAGGTATCAGTTTTCAACTCTCCCAATGTCCATATTGTGTTGAAATATATTGATTGTATCAATTTACATTGGGAGACAATTTTTAGTTTCATGGAATTATCGTGAGTATTTTGTACGTGAAACACCAATTAAAAATTATATAGTCTAAGTCTGAGGGAAATTTACTCTTGACTCACAGACATTTCAACTTTGGAACACTCTTGATACACAATTACATCCACATCTCAGGGTCTCACTGCTAAAACATCAAGATGATGATAGATCATAAGAAATATCAACTGTACATGGACCAAATGGCAAGATTTCCTTTCAAGGTCCTGTACTGTATATACCTCGTAGCTTTCCAGGAGCCTCGCAGAGAAAATAAAATATCGCAAAAATGAAAAATATCGTCACCGCTGAACTTTGCTAGGTTGTGTGATGTGATCCATCATGGTGCCCGTGATCGTGACGCCATCACTCTATCCGCTTCAGTTGACTATTCGGGCTGGAAGGCAGCTTTTCGGCACCTTCAGGCTTGAGTGGGGCAACGGAGTGCATTTGAAATGAATCGATGCGACGGAGTTTCCATCGGGATTCGAGCAGCCTCATCTCGACATGCGTATTTGAAGGGTTCGAAGCGGAAGGGCAGGGGTGAAAGGCGGGGGACTCGGGATGAATCCACCATCATGCAGCAGGTAAATGGACTAGTTGTTCAAAAAGTGCGCCATCATCGATTAGGAAAAGGTCGTGCGCCCGGGATACGAAAGAATACCCGTGTGCTCTCGAAATTGTTATATAGATACACAACCCGATTTCTGATGAATTTCACTTTCAGATAAAAGTGTAAGGGGCATGCAGTATTTCACCCCGAAATAAAGAGGACACCCCCAAAGTAAGGATCATTCGACTTATGATGGACACTTGAAACGAAGCAATCGCATTTTGAATCTCCATGATACATGCGAACACCTCAGCTAGTGACATCTAGGGATCCGATCGAAACAAGTCAGCATTAAAGCGAGAAACGCAAGGCAGATCCCGCTCGAAACGCAGACAAGAACCGCATACCAGTGATTTCGGAGAAAAACGGAATATTCGAGTGAAAAGACGAATTCCAGCATAAAATAGTTTTAATACATTCATTTGTCAATGCATCATTTGTCGTTTTTCACAGGCATTTTTCGAATCATGCACAATTAGAGCATAATTTTTCCCATTTTTCTGCTGAAAATCATAAGAAATAGGTGAAATTTGGATCGCTGTTAATTTTGCATTAGTATGAATAAACTCATTTGAGAGATTGCGCCTCCGATGGACACGATAAAGAGCCCGCCTCTGAACCTTAACAGTCGATGAGCTTTCGAAAATGAGACACCTTCTCTTCAAAATTCATGAGATCACAGCTAAAAAAATATCTTCTTTTTGTCTAACGTTTCACTCTGACATAATTTATTCCTTGTTGCAACAACAAGTGGAATGAACCGGTAACTAAACACACAGTGTCCAAAAAAAAAGTACTTTGCAGCATGAATACATCAACCTTTTCAAACTGTTCTGAATCAGCTTAGAAAGAATGCACACAAATATGAATCAAATTTTGAAGAAATGTGTTCAGATATTTGGAAAAATACTGTAATCAAAGAACTTTACAAAAAAAGGATTCTTCATTTCAACTTTGCATGTGCTGTCTAACTGAAATCAAGTCGACCTTCTGGACTAGTGTCGCATCTTTCAATCGCACGCAACAATAACCCAGCAAATGCAACTTGGGGAAAACCCATTTCGAAATTCAGGTGGCATTTCAACTGACATACACATGGATAAAAAAAATTGTTCGGCACACGGCAGATTCTTATTCGCAACCTTTTCTGCATCAAAACAGCTCTGCTTACATTTTCGAAACATGTTACACTATATTGAACTCAGCCGAGCGATGAATCACTCACCTCGATGAAGTAAGTCACTCGAGTTATGAAAATTCACTTGAATTCAGGCATTAAGGAGGAAAATAAATTTCTGGTACAGGAAATTCGCTCTCAAAACTGTCCATGTTCTGAAAACCAAGCGTCTCGAAACATATAATCCACAATCTTCGTCCTCCATCATCGTCAAGGTATATATCTTTGGTTTCCTCCCTTACTATTGCGTAAAAACATATTAAAATACGTCCAATCGTGGAAAGTCATCACTCTAAATATTCTCGGTAACATTCATTCCAAAGGTAACAAAAAAAAAGCTGCGGGATTCAGATCATTGAAAAACACAGGGTTCTTCTTCTTCCGTCACCACCTTCACCTCGCGGATGACATTCGCTGAAGCGTTTTTGAACTGCAGCCCGAGAAATTTAAGCGAAGCTCGTGCAAAGGCAACCCTTTTCTTCTTCTTCTTCCTGACAGTACAGGTATTTCCTAATGCCGGCGACAATTCTCTCTTTCCAGACAACTGTGAAACCGAGGCAGGCCTGATTCTTCCTTCCTTCCTTCTTTCTGTCTTCTCTTATTCCGGACTTCCGATGTTTCTCTTTTTTTATCGAAAATCAAAAGCTTGCAACCACCGTCGCCCGCCAATTTAAGATCATCTTCCACTTTCTGTCGAGGATTGGTTGAAGAGACGAGAGGGATGATTTGGCGAAGATTACGCAGAATCTTCCGCAGTTCCGGCTACGCCTTCCACGTTGGTCTCGTTCAGGACGGATGACTTGGGCCGGATCATCATCGAAGCTCGCTTCAGCGTGTAATCCCAACCTCGCCATCTGAACCACACTATGCCTGTAGATAGAACCCCAACAAAAGAAGGTACCGCAATGAAAATTACTTTCTGAGAGGCAGAATTCACAGAAATTATGCAGAAATGAAATATATATTCGATGCAGCCCACATTTTCGAACACTCAATATGTAAAAAAAATTATAATTAGCCGCATAAAGTTGAAGACATTGGTTCCATAAGTCTCACAGCATCCATTTCAGACATTTTACTATTGGAAGGGCATTTTGCTGAACACTGCAATAACATTGTCAAATGGAAAAAGCGAATTGTTCTGTTCATTCATTCATTCAAATGAAACAATCTTTTAAAATATAATTTTTTCCAGCAATGACGAAGTGCAAATGGAATGAAGTCCGCATCTTTATATTCCAAGACGAAATAACATTGCAAACAAAAATGTATTTTTTCTATAGAAAAAATACTCGAACAAAATGTTGATGTATACCGTATTCACTTCATAGTTCAGTATAACGTAATCCGTTTTTCTCAACTTCAAAAGGGGAAAGAGAGGAGCGCTTCTAGAAGGTGGGTACAATTTTTTCAAAAGCTTCAGAAGTTTGTGTTTGCATATATCATACTTTATTCAGCTGGAACATTTTTGACCAAGTTTAGCAGAAAACACTTTTTTGTAGAAGACAATTGAAAACTAGCTGAAATAGGGTTAAGTTCATGCCCGAATTCGAATTTGGGTGCTCTTATATTTCAAGAATTGCAATGTTAGAGTCAGGAAAAATATGGTGCAGTCTTAATTTGTAGATAATTTCATCATAATTTTTGACTGAAAACCCCAACAGCTAACTGACTCAAGCATTCCTGGTACTTGATGGAATATGGTATTTTCTTTAATTATGCGGCTTTGCATTTAATACACGTTTCTCATCTATCAATTATACTGTAGCAATGTAGAGGCCATTCAGTCCACGACCGCACGATCTCCACCACCAACCTCCCTTCAGCATGGAAGCACAGTTCAAACTGCTTCTGTCGTTATCTCTGAAAAGTTCCCGTCCGCAAAAACAGAGTTGTCATTGCGAAACAAACAAGATCCCTCATCATGTAAGAGCACTGAGATGGGTGTCATTCGAGATTTGCTTCAATAGTGATGTCAGACGAGACGCAGGGATGAATTATTTGATGGGAGGGGCCGGTTTCGAGAGGATTTTTGTTTTTCGTATGCGAAAAACGGGGATTTTTTAGGAGTCAATATCTGGGTATATATACACACCAAAAATCCAGAATGAGTGGATTGCGGTACAGTATTCCCGATAAGCTACAGGGTGCGAAAATATCGATTCGGATGTTGCTGTATATATGCATTACACGTGTATAGTGCAGTGCAAAATTTAGAACACATCATACACCTTTATCGCATCTTCTCCATTTCGCAACGAAAAAATTGATTCTGTGAGTGTAAATTTCACGGCGGACTATATGATCTTATCCATTTTTTTAAACAAGCAAAGTCTTTCGAAGTGCTATAAATACATCCAACTTGCGTTCATCTGTGATTATCGGTACTGCATTTTCTGATGCTTCAGCATTTTGATAGAAGTCTAATTCATGTTCTTTACGAAAAAGATGATCGCAGGGGTAACTTTGCTGAATCATCTTTTTTTCTTCCAGGAATTATTTTGAATATTCTAATGGCACATTCGAAGTCGATTGAGATTCATTTTTGTTTTTTTATGCGAAAATCTGTGACAGTATAAAAAAAAGTGATATACGTGGCGTATCAACTTTTCCGAAAGAGCCAAAATGAATGGAAAGGAAACTCGAAATTTTAACATGAAATCGATGCAGCATGTAATTGAAAAGACACTCAATATATGCTGACAAGAAATAAAGATTGTTAAGAATGTTGAAAAGTATTTCTTGCTTCATTGCGGGACTGCTTGGGCTTCTTTTGACTCACGAAAAATAATCGTTCGAAGTTGCAACACGTCTCACTTCAACAAAATTTTCACAGCCAGGTTAACTATACCCATTTGAATTATTTTCTGCTTTCATCACAACATCATTCTGCACTTCAACTTCCATCGAGTACATGATATACTGCATTCTGATTTTTTTTTAATCCAAAAATGAAAAGGACCACAGGTACTGCAGTACTGGCAATCGGCAATCTTTTAAAATATGAGACTTCAAAACAATGTTCTCACCTTGAATATAAGGGATTGCGAATTTAGTCGGGAATATTTTTTTTTGATTTGCCAATAAGCTACGTTTTTCTTCTTTAAGCGTGCATGTCATGCTATAATCAGATAATGCAATAATCAGATAATGCTGTAGCGGCAATGGAATCCTTGGAATGTTCATGTCAAGAATTCAGCAGTTTTTAAAGATGGGTATGCTAAAAAATCTGCGAGATGGGCACCTCATCTTTTGCGTGAGGACTGGAGTAGAAAATCCAGCTATATTGCGGGTGCAGCACTGCAAAAACATTTCCAAAACACTTTTTTTTTTAATATTGCATATCCATTAAAAAGAAATATTTGAAAATATGTCAAAGAGGGCTGATGTTTACTTTATTCTCTTGCGTCAATAAGGAAGGCTCTTCCGGAACAATAATTGGTTTTTCAACTCATTCATATGCCCATTTAATTTCAATTCCGAGAACCTTGACCTCTCTTTCTATATACGGAAACAAAAACGAAGCGATTGCGGTACAATAATAAGGAGGTGCTGGTGTGATTGAGTTCATGGCGTCAATACAAACCTGTCGTAAGTGGAGAACGGGCTGAAGTTGCTTCCGTACCACGGGTCGTTGAGTGCATCGCCCGCGTTTCCCTCGTAACCACCGATTTCCAGCTTGTAATGATCCTTTTCACTGTACAGTTTGAACGTCGAGTACTCAGCGAACCTGTGCCGACGAGTATCGGAAGAACCACTTTTACTGCCGCGAAGGTTAATAGCCCTCATCCCACACACACAGCCAGCAGTGAACACGTCATGTGGACAAGCTTCACGGAAATGGGGTACAGTATATATATATTTACAGAGTTGAGCTTTTTTGTTTTTAAATTAAGAGATGATTCACTATGTGCTGAAAGTACCGTCATTCCCCGGTCCCCAACTGCGCTCAGCAGATTCAATCTGCCTTCCTTCGCACATCAGTTTTCTGAATAAGTGATGAATCTTCACACCGAAAAGAAGGACGAGGGTGAATGTAAAGTATCTACAGTATGTAGAGTACCATAATGTACTCAACTCGCTGAAGGAAACAGGACAAACGACAAAATCTGGGAAATACTGTATTCGTTTTTCCACAATGGCTGCTAGCTCTGGTAAATCATCCAGCGCAAGATTCTTGGTCTGATATGGAAAGAGACCCTAACTCATTTATCTTGAAATGGATCAAGATTATAAATTACTCTTCAAATTTTTATTGGCTAAATTCATCGAGTCCAATTTCCGGGCTTTCACGTTTTTTTTTTTTGGTTGTTGTTGTTGAGGCAGTTCTTGAAGAGCTTCATTCACACATAAATCTTGTATAGCTTTTACACGAACAAATACATTTTAGCATGATTGACGTAACAGAATTATTCTCGGCACATCATATCGTCAATTCAAAGTTCTCGATTTGTTTTCTGATAATAACACACTTTTCCTGATGTCTCGTGTCTCCTATTGGTAGATGAAAAATTCCATTCAAAATTTTTAATATTTCTGGAAGTATAATAAATTTGAGGGCATCACTTGAATTACCAAAACCGCAGAAATGCTTCGGTTGAAAAGTTATATGGGAGCTTTGTTAAAGTTTGAAATCATTTTATTAATTTTTTAACTTTCAACAATAATAAAGGCTAGGGCAAGCAACAGGATCTCACCTTTTGTTGCCGTCGAAATCCTCGAGCTCTATTCGGAGAACACAATCATCCGAATTAGTTAGCATGAAAATATTTTCGTTTCCAAGCCAAAACTCTTTGGCCACGTCTCCAAAGCCATGTTTGTAATCGTCCCAGTCTCTGTTGAAAGATTCTCTGGGTTCTCCGTAATCATCTCGTCGTTGGATCACCTTTGAAAACGGAGAAAGATTAATTCACCGTCTTCATTCGAAATCCATAAATGGAACGTTAGAAAATCCGTGCGTGAAAAAAATTAGTATCTCACTTGACACAGATAAAGTATTACGAATTTCATCATCAAAGTGAGAAAAAAAAAATGATAAGCTATGTTGTTCCTTGTATCCTAGCTTACTTTTATGATTCCCAGGTATTTTTGAAGAACGCAGCATCCCGAACGAAATCTTCTTACCATTCATTCTTTCGAGCTTTCTTTCTCTTCATTTTAGTCGGCCATAAAAAATCTATGAAAACGCTTCTCAATATTAAATCATTTTTCACAAAGGTCAGTATAACTTCGATGCATACGATTTTTTCTAAAGAAGGCCATCCGTCAGTATATTAACTATTTCCTCTTTTTTCTCTCTCTGATGGGACTTTAAGATTTTTAATTCAATCGCCTCTCTACCAATGATTTAACAAATTTTCCACCTCGCCAAGCACAGAAAAAATCTCAAGAACTCAGATTTATCCAACCAGTGGGGTGTGGAAACAATTTAGTTCAATTTTCTCCAGATGAGGAAGCAATTTGATTCCATTTTCACATCGAAAACTGAAAATTGTTATCTGCATTATTCCACATCGGCTGGTGATTCTCAGCAATGATGCAATCGTTGGAAAGGAGACATTTTAAAATACCGGGTGAGTTTATTTCTGTGGGCGTCATCTTAGAGAGGAAACATTGAAAGTGGCTAAAAAAAACTTTTCGAATGATTTGCATCATTTCACACTTGGCATATACGTACTGTATAAAGATCGTGCAAAAGATGCTCAATAACTGCATACAGAGAATAAAGCCTTCCAGCTTCCGTGAAAACATGAATTGTTTGGAAAACAGTGGTAATAAAAAATTGAAAAAGAAAACAATGATTTATTTTCAAAGTTTTTGGTAATTTTCTGTCACAAAATTTCTTACAATTTGAGAAATAGCATCATTTGTTTAGAAAATGAAAAGCATTAATCAAAATACGGCGGAGTGAAACGCAAAAACCCGCTAACATGGAAGAATCGAAAATGAACGCCTTCTGGATTTTGTATTTTTAAAATTTTCAACATAAATCATCATAGTCAATGTGGAAATGCAGTGAATCTCCTGATTTTTGAAACTTTTTTATAATTGAATTCGATACTATGACAGAAATGTTGAACCGACTTTCTAAAAATTTACCGAAGTTTCGTCTCACATTCGAAGTTCTTATTTTAATGTCGAGTCTTTTGAATTCTAGAAAATTTTTCCAATCAAAATGCCTGAAAAAGTATAGCATTTTTAAAGAATTGTTAGACCGTGCTGGGCAGAAACTTTAATAGTGAACCTTAAAAGTTATTGGTTCAGGTTGTTCAGAAGTAGTTTTGGGGTTATCCGTTGACCTGTTTGGATTTTCACAATATTCAGGAAGCTTCAGATTAATAAATAATAATAAAATAAATATATACTCCATCTTACCGTCCATCCCCCTTCAGGAATCTCCATGTTACAGTAGACTTTCAAGTACCAGTAGGTAGTTCCTCGTATCTGGACATAGTAAACTCCACTGGTTTTGACTCCTTTCTTGTACAGATCCGCGCAGGAGTACGCCTGAAAACAATGGTATAGAATTTGAATAATTCCAAGGCACAAAGTTGTTTCTCCAATGTATGAAGAACTTGAGCTCGTGTTCTTCGAGAAAATATACAAGAAAGAGTGAAATGGAAATCCTCGAACTCATTTTTGAGCGCTAAATCCACCAAATCCTGCTACGAAGTCCAAGAAATTCGTCAAACAATGCTCATATCAAAAGAATCTAACAAATAACTCAGTGAAAAGAAAAACCTTATAAGCCTGGTCCCTCAATGCGCTTTCTGTCGACGTGTTGCTGCGGTTCTTGTGCCCAAAGAAAACTTACGACCCCTTGTGCTGCGAGCCGCTAGCCGGTACTCGTCCTTACGGCTAGCCATCGGGTTCGTTCCTTGGACAACTGACGACGACAACGTCAACAACAACAACTTGCTGCTGCTGTTGTTGCTGTTGTTGTTGTTGCTGCTGCTGCTGCTGCTGATGTTGTTGCAGGTCTCCGTGCAACGGCGCTGGTCCGTTCTGGTCTTTGCTGGCTGACGCTGACGAGAACGCGGATGACGTGGTTGTTCCAGTTGTTGTCCTGCGAGGATTTCCAGCGATTTTATTCCATCAAGAATAATTAAATAAAAAAGAAAAAGCCAACAATAACATTTAATGGGAAAAAACGGATACTGGCTTATCTTGAATGCAAATTTACAATATGGAAGTTCATGATGCACAAAAAGTTAAGATTCAGCGATGCATATTCGAAGGGTTTAACAAAATTTATCGGGAAATAATTTAAATTGTACGTGACTGAGCTGAAGAAGAAATATTGTGGAAAAAATCCAATAACACACAATAAAACAATGCATTCCAGTTTCCCATGTTTGTTATATTTTCTCGGTTGCAAAATTCACTCTTGCAGCTTTCTGCTCTTAAGTCGACAGATGAGAGGTTTTTTCTGAATAATGTTCTTCAGCTGAATCGTTAGCCATTTCATTTCCTATTCTGAGAACATGTTTTACACCCTCCTTATAAAAAAATTTCAGAAAAAGTCTCTGTTGCTCTTCCTACATGAATTAAACCTGTATTTACCATAATTCAAAGTGTCATATTCGAATAGACACGGAGTATAACCTCAAGTATCGTCTACTTCTAACTTCATAGCACGTCACAGTCGCATTCCAATTTCATAGCAAGTCGCAGTCGCATTCCCAGTGAAATGCTCCGATATGATCAGGTTCATACAAATAAGGAATTACTCTGACGTTTGAACGAATTATCGGTGCATGTGTGGCCACCCTTCTCACACATGCACACACGTTACGCGGGGTTTAAAACGCCAACTGTTTCAGTTCAGCACAGAGAACCCTCTTAATCCATAAATTCTTTGGCCCACTCTACAACGAACGCGTGTTCTGCAAAAATATAACCGCCACGGAATGATTTATCAAGCTCAAGGCATGATAAATCATGCTGAAGGCAATGGATTTCCTCCAAGACGAAATGATGTTGGTGATTGTGTTGCAACCGCTTTTTAATCACCTCTTGAAACGTGTGTGTGTGTGTGTGAGAGAGAGAGAGAGAGAGTGAAATAAGTATGAAAAAGGAATAGGCGCTGGAACTGACCTTGATTTGGCCTGGTTGGCATTTGTGGGAATCGCCGAGGGTTCCATGATCGGCACCAACGGGATGGAGTCGACGTCGGAGTGGATGAAATGACCAGCCTGCAGCAGCGCCTCCCGTGCTTCTGGAGACAGCTCCTTCACGTCCTGGAAGAACTTGACCTGGCTCGGCAGGAGACTCTGCTTGCCCGAGCTTTTCAGCGTCTTCTCCACCTCGTACAAATTTCCAATGATCTGTTGTTGATCGAAAAAAATAGAAAAGGGGGCAAATGTTGCATTATGTATTTTATTTTTTTATTTTTTGCAAGTTGTCAGCCACGACAACAAGCCCTGCTGTATGCTGAACAAACCAAGCAGTAATACCTACTAATGCCTTACAGGTGGCATATTGCAATTTGACCCTAATCCGTTGCCAAATTAGGTCAAAGTAAGAATTTTTCGAATTGCAAGATGCTTCATGAAATGGAAAAAATTTCAATGCAAAAACGCAAAAGAAATGGCCAAACAAATTGTGGGGCAAGGGTCAAATTGTAAGTCAACCTCCCTGCAAAGTTGACCGTGGAATTTTGAGACAGTTGAATTGCGTGAGATCAAATTTCAAGGTACCATCTCTGCAGAAAAATTCGAGTGCAACACATGCTTCAGCATAACCAAATTTTTCTCAAGTTGCAGCAGGAAGCACATAGAGTAGACGTTAAAAGAATTCTTGCTATAAGAAACTTCCCAACTCCTGTGTAACCAATTTTTTTGAGGAATTTTGAACCCTTCCAAGGCAAAGGGTCCAATTGCAGGACCAAGTTGAAATTCATTTCGTTTTTGTTGAAGGCCAAGAAAACCCAGCCATGTGGACTGGAGCAAAGTCAGACTTTGTCACGAAAAAATGGGTTGATCATATTTTCGAAAGTTAATAATTTTCTGCTATAATTTTCACAGCCTCTAAATGGAACTGTTTTCCTGGAGTTCAAAATGAAAAGATAAGGAACCTGCAAACGATGGAACTAATCTAAATCGAGGATATAAAGAAAAGGTCCGTCTTGATGGGGATTTTTTTTTTCTTTTTTTAGTGAAATTTGTCTGTGCTCTCAAGAAAATATGTACACCAGGCTTTCTCCTAACTTTGTCATGGATGCACTGTCCAGTTTTTCTCAATCAGTCTGTGCAGTCTTCAAATTTTGCAGGATATGTTCAATGTTTCCAACAAAGGGTTAATAGATTTCCCAGAATGAAAAGACTGGTGCATATGATAAAATGCATGATTGAAACTTTTGTATTTTAATGAAGATCACTCAGTATATACAAACAATAATGAAAATCTTAGAAGTAATTTCAAAAAATTTGAGATTCAATTGATTATACTTTACAGGCAGGTCTGATGAAAACAAAGTTTCGAACAAGCATTAATTTGACAATCTCATCAGGATACCATTATAATCATTATAACAAACTTTTTCTGAAGTCCACAAAAAATTTTCGTTACAACGCGATTTAACTGGAGATTTCTACTGCATGCAAATCGTGCCCCTGGCTCTGTGCCAAGCTGTATAAATCTGCTGGTCTGCGTTGGCCAATGCGTTCATTCGCGGCCACACCCGACGGCTTATCTGGCCCCGTCTAATTTTGCTATCCGGGTGAAGGGCGATCAGACCCGCGATCTTTTCATAGGCTCGGCGATTAACGTGTCGGGTCCCCCACGGATTTATGCGGCCCTAATTGGGCTAGTCGCCCGTTGAAGAATTAGCTCGGTGCGCGTTTCCCCAGTTTCACGAGAATATATACGACGTAAGTTCCTACGAAGTTAGTAGCAGTGACTACGTTTGATTGCAATAAAAAGGCCCCAAATCGCGAATGTACAGTATCAGTAACTGTGCCCCTTTTTCCCCGTTTCGCATGAGTTTTACGGATGTGTACGTGGAAATGAAATTGAGTTCTTCAGAGTTTTACCCGCAGGAAATCGGGCGCCTTTTGCCGTCGGTAGCGTCGAAGGGTTCATCGAAAGCAAAAATCTTCGTTCATTTCTTCGCCAAATACTTTTCGAAAATTTAAATGCACCGTAAAATCGAATGAAGTCATTCGACGAGACATGAGCATAACTGAAATTTAAAAATAAAACTCGAACCTGACACTGCGTACAGAAAATGGATCGTTGGACGTTAAGAAGTAGCAGGTATTTAAATTCCATGCTTTCCAATATTTTCAAAACAGACTTGAGTCTCAATGGGTTAATGGCAATGACAATTGTTTAGGACAGTGTCCCCGAACGATTTGGACCCACGGATCGGAAAATTTGCAGTGGACTGGCAAAGTTTCATAACAATTTTGCGGACTCGTAGAAGTTTTTTTTTCAAAGATTCTATGGCAGATATTTAATAGTTTCTGCTACGTTGGAAAATTTCAGTAAAGAACCAATGAAGCACCTTTAGCTGAATGTCATGAAAAATTAGAAAGGCGGGCTTGCAGAAAGGTTTCTCAGAAATAAAAATTAAAATAATTCATTACAGCAGGTGAAAATTTGTCTGAAGTGCTGTTGAGAGAAAAGCCAACTTTTTTCATTAGATAATATCAACTTCCACTGCCTTTCCAAAACCGCAGATAATCATAACAGACTTCATAACTCCTTTTGTTAAACGTATTAAGTTGACCAAATTTTCCCACTGACCAGCAAAAAACTTTTGCAGACCGGTGCCAGTTCGCGGACCACTGGTTTGGGAACACTGGTTTAGGATTTTGGCTTCGTACTCCATTTTTTCAAATGAAGCTGTACAAACTCACACACCCTGTGCAATAATAAAGGTCGTTTTGAAAATTTCCATGACATCGAACAATTTCCAGCAATTCTTCTTTTAAAACTTAAATAAGAAGTGTTGTACAATTGATTGCACATTAAACTTGCATAAATCAAGAATTTCAGTGAGATATCGTATTGACTTCAATATCACATAATGTGAACGACCATAAACTCTAACATATATCTTTGTTTTACGTACAGTACAGTACTTCGAAGGATGCAGGCACGCTTTTAATGGTAATAAATCCAACGCTGATGTAATAAATCCAATGCTAAAATACCCATAGAAATGTTTTTCGTTACACAGGTGGACTCCCTCTAAAACGATTTTTCTA
This sequence comes from Notodromas monacha, assembly GCA_905338405.1. Lineage (NCBI taxonomy): Eukaryota > Metazoa > Arthropoda > Ostracoda > Podocopida > Cyprididae > Notodromas > Notodromas monacha. The sequence goes on from CAJPEX010000868.1 coordinate 42,614, forward strand.
ACGCCTTTTCTCTATGTGTAATGGTTTATTGTCAATATACGGGGTTCTCTCCTCATATTACAGGAGTTCTCTCCAACGATTTTTTTTCTGGTCCCTTGAATTTCATTGTACAGAAGCAGTTAATTTTGACGACGCTTATGCCCTGCAAAAATTACCTGTTGACATATATCTAAAACCTTGATATACTGTACTCTTATTTTCCCCCTTTGTTGCCAGTTCAAACTGGGAAATGGACAAATACCGTGAATATTAACCAAAACTATCAAATGAAATCCTTCATGTTTCAAGCATTTTGGCGGCTATAGGGCAATAATAATGTGAAGAACATTTGACTCAAGTCGTCAAAAGACTCCTGAAGATTGGGTTCGTTTTCGTCATTCGTTTTTAACTTTGCAGAGCAAGTTGGCAAGTGACCTACCGTTCATGCTGCAACTTTTGCTAGAAATGTTTCCTTATTCAAATAAAACAATCACCAGTAAAATGAAGATGCTTGAAGAGAAGTGAGAGGAATTTAGAAATACAGTACTTTTACGGGTACTTTCTGCCCGAGACTGCATCTTGTCTTAAATCATGAAGGTAGTACTGCGCGAATTGTTTGGAAACTCCCCTGGATTACCTGACTTATTACGGCGTTTCCTAATTTATGAGTGGTATTTCGAACGACACAGCACTTCATAAACTGATTCAGTGCTGCTCACGTTCAACAAGCGTGTAAAGCAGGAACAAGTGACGCAATAACATTTCCACAAAAACACTCCTAAAATGTTCATAAAAACATGGAGATGCGTCTAGTTTTTATGAGGGCTCTGCGAGAATAGATCCCCAGCGAAAACGGACCTGCGATAAAATGTTCCGAGGGGCAGGCGGGTCAACGAAACCAATTTGGCAAGTGACTATAAGGGAGTAATGGTCACCTAACGCATTTTAGCAGCTTATATTTATAGCAAGCAAAAGCATTGTTGCAGAGAGGTGGGTTGCTGCTACGGAGTCGTTCCGGGAATACTCTGAAAAATCATAAATAATATGATTTATGATAAATTATATCATTTTCCCGAAACAACTCCGTATAGCAGCTGTGCGGAATTTTTTATTACGGACGAAATATTTTTCAGAAATTAAGCATTAATTGGCGCGTCTCGGGACGCGCCTGCAGCTGCAAACCTTCCCCCTGACAGGGTCGCAAAACAATTTAAGGAAACAGTAAAAACACCAGCCCATCCTTGGGACTACGAAAAATGATGGGTCAAATGACCCCCCATTCTCGCCGTTCTCCGAGAATATCAACTGTCTCGAAAGGAAGACCAGATTTTGCCAGCTGCTGGCCGTTGCTCATGTTCCCCGTCATTCAACACCCTAGGATCATTTGTCTCGTACGAAAGTTGAGACACTCACTGCCAAAAAACCATGTACCTTGGACTCTTGAACAATTTACTCCTATCTCCAAAAAACTATGCGCAGCCTTGTAAAACCCCGCCAATTCAAAAGACACCCGGTTTTTGGGAAAAACATCCTTCCACAAACATCTCAATTTTTTGTCTCAAAATTTACCAGCAGCTGGTGTTATTCTGCTCTCAACACCCAGCTGCTGGGATTCCCTGCAGGTACCATGTTCCCCGCCCCCTTCTTCAGCATATAAACCCCAGATTTTTTGGCTGAAAACACAGTTCAAATTTTGCTATTGCTGCGTTACGTTGTGTTTGTGAAATTCGTCCCTGCTGAGAAATTTTCAAGTCCGCGAAAACTGTTGTGCATATTTTTCTATCAAAAACTGTTGTGAATATTTATCTTGTAAAACTTACCTGTTGATTTGAACAAAGGCTTGCGCTGTTTGGGAGAGAATCCCTGGTTGGTTTGCGCACCGGCCAATTGTTGTGTTGAATTCATTTACCCTGTTTTAGAAAATCTTCATCTAGATCTTGTCTGACAATTGTCATTCTAAATCATTCTTCACAAATTTAATCAAGCCACATTAAAACTTAAAACAAGGTTTACAGCTTCAAATATTACTTCTCAATAAAACCGTACATCAGCAACGAAATATTCTAATCTAACCAATGAAAAATTTGAAGCAATGTGATATTCCTAACCAATATTTCCAAGTACTTTAGTAGCCAGGGAATTTCTGAAAATGTGAGGCTTCTTTGGTCCATGTAGAGTAGATGTAAATCAGTGTGACAAATTGACCATCACTCCCTTGCCTTTGGTTGGTCCCATGGCCCCACTTTCCCCCTGGGGACTTTCTGTCATGGGTCCTTTTTCTATCCAGTCCCTATACAGGTGGTGCCCTGCAATTTGATCCTAATCCATTGCTGGTCTATTATGGTCAAATTGTGAAGTGGTCATATTTTGAAGCAATGTTAAATGCAATTTTTTTTGATATTTAATCCAACATTTCTGCCCATCTCTGAGGTTCATATAGCGGGGCCTAGATCACATAGCAAGTCGAACTACCAGAAAATGCAACCATAAAATTGCGAGATATTTTAATTGTGGCAGGTCGGATTGCAAGGGACCACCTTTGCAGGATATCTTCTTCCTGCTTACCTTTTTGTTTTAGACTTATCCTCTGGGAGCAAGATTTGTTGGGGATTTGCGCGGCAGCTAGAATATATTATATAATATTTTATTCTAAATTACTTCCTGATTCCCATAGATGATAGGATTTCAAATCAAAGAATATAATCCTCACAAACAATATTTCCCAGTAAGAAAATAGCCCAAGACAGTATTATGCACACGAAACTAAATGTCACTGACCAATCAATACCTGTAAAAAAATATAAAAAAATTAAATTCCCAAAGCAGTTGCCCCCTCAACTTAGCAGCCACAAAAGTGTTCACTTGATGCGTCTTGAAAACCTCATAATATGTCCTTTTGTGCACTCAACTTGATTTGGTGCGAGAAATTTTACTTTGGATTATGTTGATTTGTCCATTTGTTGATTTTGGGACATTATTCAATTTACATTCACACAGGATCTTTCTGATGGAAAAGTCCCCAGCCAGCCCCAGGCTGATCGACGTTGACATTTATTTCAACGTCTAAAGATTCCAAGTCTTTATTGTTCCCCCTCTTCAAATCGAAAAAAATTGAGTACATCAAGTAAAACATAGGTCGGAAATGAAATGACGAACCTGGTCAGCCATATTCGTCAAGTCCGAGTGGATGTTGGAGATGGCCCTGGCCTGACGCTGAGTCTTGTCCAGCAACTGCTCGGACTTGGGCACCAGGTTGTCCACTGAGCTCTTGGTGCCCACCACAACGTTCCAGACCTCGTCCATTTTTTGCGACACGGTTGCCAACGGGTCCACGCGGGTGATGAGACGATCGATGCGGGACAAGCGGTTCGACGTCGAGCCTGTGCCTTGGTCCCTGCTGCTGGGACTGGACTTGTTCGTCAGTGTCGACGATTTGCCGGAAGTCGGCGTCAAAGTACCATTCACATTCGTCGCCGGAAGTTGGTCCAGAAGTTCTGGTGGAGCCTCCGTGTCGACGTCCAGCTGCCGGTCAAAGAATCGGATAAATATAGGGCTTGAGATTACACTTTGGAAAAGTCGAATAGCATCCGGAACAAAACGTAGCTCGTTCTTTCAGGTCTTTGCTTTTCCAAGCTGGAATTATGCTGACTTTATGGAGTCTTTCCTGAGGAAAATGTCTTATTTACGAGTAGCTAAATTCGAATGAGCAACATATTTGTCTGCGAGCACCAGAGTTACGTATATTTGGCAAGCAAGTAGGGCTGAAGATCATGTTTGAGTAAAATATTCTACCCTAGTCAATTTGAGGAAAGCCATGCTGATTTCGATAAATCGAATTTGGGAATTACAGTATATACTTGAAATTGGTGCTGTCCATGCTCTAAATCGCATAAGATGATGCACATTTTCGGTTAGAGTTAGCGTGCAGAATTTTAAATCACGTTCAGTAATATTTCATGTTTCCTGCTGATTGAAATCTTTCGGTGCAGTAGAAGGATCGTTTAAATTGGATACGTTCCTAAAACTAATGATTCGCGAAAGATTCTCGAGTGTTTTCTTCGTCAGAGCATTTTCTGAATCAATAATAACCTCCGAAATTCAGTTTATGCCAATGAAATGTATCTAACCGAAAAAATATACTGTACAATGTGGGTCCAGGTCAAGGGGAAAGAGCGAGATGATTTTCTTCGACCTAGTATTTTACATTACTGTACTTTTTTATGTCATGCCTCTAAATCATCTTTTTTCATTTCAAAAGAGAAAATCATGGGTGAAATTTGAAAATTCCAACTGCCACATATTCGTTGCTGAAGAAATCATCTGTTCGTTCTCGGAGTCTCTTCCAAGAAAACAACGCTTGTTTATATTCTTTATATTCTGCGAAGACAAAAAAATTTAAGCTTCACAGACGTAGTGTTTTTCGAAGACGTCTTTTAAACTTATGAAATTACGGTAATTTACGAATTTGTAGATAGCATGACTACATGAGTGTATCTTATTTGTTCCCTCTGATGAAAACATTTTTCATCAGATGAACATTTTTGATGGTATGGGTTGCAGGAACACTTTTTCCGCTATTAAAAGCATTTTCGAACTAGAAAATATTTTTTTTTATGCAGAAAGCTGTTGGAATGAAATTGGAAGCGACATAAGAGTATAATACGGGTATTTGCAATTTTCCAGTGGCCATGAATACGCTGGAAATTTTATACAGTAGGTTCAATATTTTCTCCAAGTTTTAAAAATTTATTATGTCGTTAGTTTTTGCATCTGATAAGCATGCATCAGGTTCACGCAATGGAATGGGAAATTTTGCTTTTAAAATTTCTTATGTTCATGAATTACCTGAAATACCTTCGAAAAGCAGAGATCCTCGTCTATCTATTTTTTCCACACCACTAAAATTCCAGAAAATCTCTCAAAAAAGACCTTAAAAAGCAGACTGTCTGATCACGCTAATGTCACTGTTGTTCTGCGAGACTAATATAGCCAAGACTGACATAAAAAGCATAGTTCTCTGATTTTCAGCAACAATACGTCAACTGAAGACAACCGGAAAAAAGAATAATAACCTCTGTCGATAATTGAAGGTATGTAATTCGAAGTTTCCTATCTTCTCTGTTATTTTCTAAAATCTGAAATTTGATTTCAATTTTTTTTTTCGGAAAAGAGACAATGATTAGGTTGAATTTCTACGTTCATATGGGAAAACTGTCAAATTGACCAGATCAAATGCTTCATACATAGACAATTCTTTTTACTCCAGTGTAAAAAAGGAATGCATTGCGTGTCATTTCCATATTGATTAGACAAAACCCTGGCGATAATTTGTTATAGGAGTATGATATACAGTGAGACCCCCAGATGCAGACATAATGGATGCATCAAGAGTGTCCCTAAGTTTAATTGCCCCTATAAGTCAAGTCTGGTTTTCCGATAGACTTACATTATACAATTTTAATCGGTGTTTTATGGAAGAAATATTCTTCAGAATTCCATGAAAAAAATTTTGTTTGCCACTTGAATTTGATTCAGTGAATATCTTTTCAACCCAATAAGAACATTTGGAACATTGAATAGTATACCACTGTCATTTAATTGAAATGTTGGCATCTGTAAAAATGACATCCAAGTCACAAAAGAAAAGAAAGTCTTTCTGTGCTACACGTAATTTTTTTTTAATTAGCTGAATGGATGGGAAAGTGATGGGAAAAGGACCAAAACATTTTTCTCACATAGATCTTTGGGTTGGAAATATCTGTTTCTTTCAATTGAGAGCCAAATAAAAGTCAAGTTTCCTGCTTAAATGTATTGGGAATTTTATCATGCAATGTCCTTAAGCCAAGTTGGTCCTTTTTTATGATTTTTTCATTGAAAAATAAATGTCCCTAAGTGAAATTGTCCCCATGTCGAGGTGTCCGCATGTGGGGCTCTCACTGTATTTCTCGGATTGACTGCTTTATTCGAAGAAGGGCATGTGTAAAACAATGCTTTGTGGAGGAACTTTTGGAAATTATAGGGGTTCCAGGGAACAATTTTCTTTCCAGTGATACTCGAGGGCAGGATAAAATTAACCATAAAAAACATATCAACGGCTGACGACGCTTCTTCCTATTTTACTGAAAAAAGGGAAATTGGCGAAAATTCATGTTGTCAGAAACGTTCAGTGACATCCAAGTGTCAGTGCTATACAATACAACCTTTTTTTGTCAAGCTCGGAAAGGAGGCATTTCAATTGTTTTTATAAAATCCAGGAAGTTGTTGGCGTCCTTTTTCATTCATCATTGAAAGTTTACATGATTTCCGCAAGTGTGACTGTTTCAATCTTACGCTAGGAACAGCAGTAATAACCCGTATAAGCAATCACAAATAAGAATAATTGAAGACTTTGCTGCCAAAAATGATTCAACTGCAGAGAAGCTTCTTTTGGCCCACTGACCAACATAGTCGATGAATAAAATGTATCGATTACATTTAGAAATTAAGCATTTCACTTAAAACTCTTATCCTCGTACGTATTGGGCAAACTTTCTAAAGTGCAATGATGCTTGTGGTAGTACAAATTTCATTTCCAGAATTCCATTTGGGAATACTTGATGGCGAGCAGAAGATAATACACAAAATACGAGGGAAAGTACCGATCAGGACGCGTGTCTAGACGAAAAATTGATCGTTTCCTTCAGGCACTTCTAGGAAATCTTTTTAAAAACGTTTCTTTTTATTTCACTAAATCTCTTTTGGTTAGATGCATTTGATTCATTGTTATTGCAGCAACAAACTTTTGAAAGGTGCGTGAGCGAAGAGAAGAATTGGTTTTAAGATTTCGCCTGCAGACATCCAGCACTTCTATAACGAGAATTTTCTGCTACTGATTTTAATTCGTGAACCTGGGACTAGTTAGGAGAACAATATTTTTTGTTAAATCCAGCGTTTGAATTTAGTCGCGAGCAGAAAAATGAAGTCAAACTTTGGGCTGCGATCCATTGCATTCACGTATATTACACATAAAATCTTTCTGCAGTCTGCAGCGATGTTGTCTTCAATGAAGTTCTCTGGAAAACAATTTTTTTCGTGGTGCGAAAGGGTTCTTTCTTCATGTTCTATAGAGTAGTGTTCCACAACCCATTCAAGTTTATAAAAGTTTAATGAAGTTTTTTGCCAGGCCACCTGAAATTTTCACCAGCTGAATAAAATAATCAAAAGTAGCAGTGAAGGACATCACATTATCTCTAACTGGAATTTTGGAAAGACAATGGCATTGCAATTATTTCATAAAAATAAATGTTCTCCTTTCACCAAAAAGCGATTCAGACAAATTTTCATCTGATGAAATAAACTAATATAATTTTTCATTCTGAGAAGCCTTCCTTCAAGCCAAACATTCTACTTGTTGAAGACGTTTGACTGTAGCTGCTTCATTGGTTCTTGAATTAATTTTTGCAAATAGAAACTTTTCAATTACCTGCCATAAAGACTTTCCAGAAATCTTGTTTGAGTTTGGAAATATAATACGACATTTTGCCAGCCCTTAGAAAATGATTTGTAAATTTGCCAGTTTGTGAAAAGTTCTATGGGAATTTGCTGGTCCATATGTTCAAAAAAGTCAGGGAATCCCGTTATAGAGAGTTCTCTGCAAGGAAATTCTCGCTACAACAAAATATTTCTGGTCTCTTGAATTTTCAGTAGTCTATGGTTCTGCTGATGCTCTTGAGGACTAGATGATTCCTCAACTAGAACATTGAATAGGGAAAAAGAGTACAGCACATCAATCAGCTAGCCTTGGACTTTCTGTGGGAGCCTCTAAAATGTTTTGGGTATATTTTTGTCCCGACACAGACATCAGCAACTCAGTGAATCTCACAGTGCACAATCACACAAACACACACAAGACAATCGCATGTGTTTAAGGAATAACTGATGCACAGTGTTAAGATCTTCTTAGTTGAAGAACTGGCAGTGGAATGAATGTGATTTTTTTGTTTGTTTTTCGGGAGAGAAAAAGACAGAGAGACTTGATTTCCTTAGAATTGAAGATGATGCTGTTTATTGTTTCACAAGTTATTTTTTGGACATGTTCTTCCGCTATGGGGCTTACGAGGGAGGCAGGGGTTTTCGGGATGCCAGAGGATTCTTATATCATATTAAATTACACCACGCGTCGCAGTTGTCCAAAAGCCAACGTCATCATATCAATAACACATGAATTACTCGGAGCAAAGGAACTCACATTGTGATTGCTGCTGTCTTCGATAATCGCCTCGTGAATTTCCGTCACGGATTTGATGAGGAAGCCGAACTTGGGCCACATGAAGGCAGTCAATGCACTGAGACGCGACTCGATCCTCGACACGGATTCCTTGACCTTTGCCATGTCCTCGGGCAGCTGGTGGCCGACAGACGCGACGCTGCTCGTGTCGAAGCTCATGGCTGCAGCAGCGACAGCGTCGACGACGGACGCCGCTGACGGCCTTTGCGTCACTGACGTCTGCTCGACCATCGGCGACGCGAGGATCGTCTGGGGTTCTGGCTCACTGGCGGCTTGTTTCAGCTCGTCGCCAAAAGTTGGCGGAGTCGAGGGTCCGGATGATCCCTTGTTGTTGCGGTTTTTGCGCTTGTTGCTGCCAGGGTCATCGGAAGTCAACTGCGCGAGCTTCAGGTCGATGGAAATGACCTTTTCGTCCAGGGACAAGAGCCGAGTGTCCAGGTTTTCCACGAACTTCCCGTTTCCGACGTTGTACAGTTTCGTGTCGAACGCCCGAAGTTTCGAGAGAACCTGGACCAACGAATAACAGGTTTGAGGATGTATAGGATGAAACGAAGATTTAATAGTCGAGAAAAATAGTTTCATCGTAGTGTATTGGATGAAGAACGTTTCATTCATAAAAAAATCATTTTTGAGAAAAATAATAGATGAAAAAATGCTGTCCAATTGGTGAAAATTTACCTCCCTATACACAGTTTTTTCTTTTACCTTGAAAACCCCTGCCATTTAATTGCTTACTCATTATTTCCTTCAAGCATTCGCAAGAGAAAATACCAGAGCATCATTAACCAGAATCATTAGTGAGAATTTATTTTCCATTCAAGTGAATATGCTCGTTTTCTAAAGTGTTCTGTGATGCAATAATTATTTTTTCTCCATTTTCGCGATTGCATCTTTACGTTTTCCATAATTTGTTGCACATCCCGTTGATTTTCGAATTTCGTCGAAATGTTTAAGGTCAAATGAGCTTTTTACAATCAAGAGTTGTTCTCAAATATTTGAAATTTTGTCTGCAGGGATTTTCCATTTGGTAAGAATAATTTGGATTCACAGTAAAATATCGTTATAGCGAATCTCGTTATAAGAAATAATCGATTACAACGAAGTCGTTTTTACTACGTCCTCGCACCGATTTGCCACAATGTTAAATCAGGTACCGTATAAAAATGTGTTGTTGGAATGAAGTTATTTCAGTGGTTTCAGTGGTTTAGTTTTTGTAACGAGATTTTCATCTTTTTTTGGACGCTCTGCGATTTCGTACCACATGATGATCAAACATCAAAAAATATACGTTCGAATGCGTATGAATAAGTCGCAGAAAACATACCTGCTCAGTTTTCTCGATATTTCGATTGACCCTGCTGTGCAAAGACTCCATTTTTCGCATCAGGTGCTCCACGGCTTTGTCGAGATTCTCCACACGACGCAGCTTGGCATCCATCGTCGAAAGTAATGCCTCGAAGACGCTCATAATGAATCGGTCCCTGTTGATGATCACAAAGCAGACAAAAGAGAGAGAGAGAGAGAAATCAGACGTCATTTTTTACCGTAATTCTCCTGTCACGATTTTTCCATTCCATTTGTCACCGAGAGAAAATTGTCATATAGCGTGGAAAATATCTCGGGTGAAGAAACTCGAGAACGGAATACAGTAGAATAAAATCCTTTTGATATCTGCATGAGAAATACGATACGAACTGCGAGGAAGATTCTTCGGGTAGCTTCTTTCAACCGAAACTTACCCGTCTGCCAGCAGCGAGGTCAGGGGAAATTTTCGAATTTGAAATTCAATACGCATATATATAAGACGAGCACGCGCACGCTGCGGAACTTATCTCTGTTCAGTCACGCTTGTTGGGGTTATTCGTCGGGTGAATGACGGCGAAATGAATGAAATAAAAATAGAAAAACGAAGAGGAAAAGTTAATCATGAATCTCTCTCCGCTCTGGGCCTTCGTCTTCGTCAGACAGGTCTCCTCTTTTTCTTGTTTCTTTTTTTATGCTTCGTGTCTTCGTGGTACAATATATATCTGGCGTACTGTGCCGATGGCGTCTCGCCGTCTGGCGCATTTCTGGGAAGAAACGCGTGAGCGTCTGATGGTCTTTGCGGTCTTCCGCGTTGCCCCGCGGCGCTCACAAGGGTTGCTCACACGCCGGATGAAAGTTGAACAATCCGAGCTACAATTGCGGGATTGCTGCTCAGCTCTGCCATGCACTCGGGAATACAATTATGTACGGTACTGTACTGTGCTGTACAGCATGGAGTCATCGAGAAACCTGATTTTTTTATTCTTCTCTGGACGCGCGTTAATTTTGGCGGCACTCGACTCGCTTCTTTCTTTTACATTCTGACCCCATTTCCACACAGTATCACTCTCTTTCATTGTACATGTATATAGGGGCCCCGCTTGGCCCTTGTCCCTATGTCGAACCGTCCGTATGTTGGATCTCGTTTCACTATGGACTGCAATTCGAACATATTTAATTCGATTTCTCCTGTTCATTAAAAAATCAGGAATGAATTCCCCGATAATTGAACAAAGCTGATTTTTCAACTTGAAGGTACAGAAAATAACTTTTTAGAAAAAAACTACAATGAACATGATGTTTTGGCACCAAAAAACTTCCTGCTGTGCGAGAAGATTTTCGCAAATGTTCATGGTAGTGGAAATAACAAACCCCCAGGCAAGGGCACCGTTAGCCTGGGGAACGTTACTACTTACCTAACTCAATTCTCTTTACTGCGAATACTGTCCCATAGGTTCCTACCAGGATCCCCCACCCTCAGATCTTTAGCGGGATCTCGGACATGGATCCGCTTTTCATTCTGGGNTACCTTTTTTTTTTTTTTTTGGAAACGAAATCTGCAATGCTTCCCAAGTTCTAGGGCAAAACACAAGTTTATTGACACTTTGCGCCGACACAGCTGCAGTCGTAAATCGCTTGTCACTTTTCCGCGTTTTGCAATTTGACGTGCGTGCTCTAGTTCTTGTCGCAATTGCGTCCTCGGGGACTGGCACTATTTTCCTTTTTCTTTCTCAAATTACTTTACTGCCGAGATCTGGTCGTAAATTTAAGTCGGATTTTTGAAAAAAACGCGCTGTTAAATCTATTTTTGGTCCCTCTATGGCTTTTTGACGGAAAGTGCCTGGGGCGCAGCTGCTGCTGGGTGTTGGGGGGTCCATAAGGTTTTGTCCCCTCCTTGTAAGTTGTCTGTTGTAGTGCTTCTGGAAGGTCGTTTTCTGTTTCCACCCTGTGAGTTTCACGATGGAGTCAAACGATCTATTTTTGGCCCATGCAAAACTGGCAGCTGCGGACCTTGTTGATCCTGGCATATCATTGATGCCAATTTCTGCCAGAATTTTTATCAACCATTGACGGAGTGTTGTTTTTTGCACTCTTTGACCATTATTGGCCCAAACAAACAAAAAGGAGGCTCAATTTTCAAATTGCGTCATTTGTACATATCTTTTTACAAGATTGATTGGGCAAATGCGTTGATTCGTCGTATATGGCGCTAAACAAATTCCTGGTCTTGCTTGTTGTGTTGCTGCTGACGTTTTTTGCATTTCTAGAAACGGAATAAATAGATCATTTCCTTCCTCCCAATAATCTTTTCCGAGTTTAGAGATGTCATCTACTCGGAGCCCTGTTGCTAGGGCAAGTATGAGCACAGTTTCTTTTGCTTGCTCCAATATGGAAGTTGGGAGTTGGCGCTGGGAAATGTTTTTCAGCGCGACGTAGGAGCCCTGTTGCTAGGGCAAGTATGAGCACAGTTTCTTTTGCTTGCTCCAATATGGAAGTTGGGAGTTGGCGCTGGGAAATGTTTTTTAGCGCGACGTCTGCATCCCACACAGAAGTTTTTGGCTCGAAATTTTTGGATGTTCTTTTGGCTCCCTTCATGAACTTTTCCAACTTCTGCTGGTCAATGACCGATTCTCTGCCGTTGTCAGCAAACCATTGTATAATTGCTGATTTCATTTGTCGTATATATCCAAACGAGTATTTTTGAGGTATCGCTGTATATACGGCCAAAAATCTCAAGAAAGTATCCGAGGTTGTATTTTGTACATTTTGTCCATTTTGGTTTACAAATTTTTCAAACTTTGACACAATACTCTGGTATTGTTTCTGAGTCGTCTGAGCTCTTGCCGCTGCTATTGTTTTTTGTACAACTTGGTCTAACTGCTGTTTTGAAAAAGAGATGCTTGTAGGCTCGATTTGCGAAGGTGATGGCACGCAGTTGGGTTTTGTGGAAGCGTAAGTGCTTCGGATAGGCTTGGAAGGTCCAGGAAGGCTTTCCGGTTCTGCATCAGTTGAGGCCACCAGGGTTGAGACGGCCAATTGGGATGTATGAGGATCCCTGTCGCTCGGTCGTCTTTTAGTTTTTGGATGACCCTGGTTAGTAATGCAAATGGAGGAAAGAAGAATCCAATTTCAACCAAACGAGTATTTTTGAGGTATTGCTGTATATACGGCCAAAAATCTCAAGAAAGTATCCGAGGTCGTATTTTGTACATTTTGTCCATTTTGGCTTGCAAATTTTTCAAACTTTGATACAATACTCTGGTATTGTTTCTGAGTCGTCTGAGCTCTTGCCGCTGCGATTGTTTTTTGTACAACGTGGTCTAACTGCTGTTTTGAAAAAGAGATGCTTGTAGGCTTGATTTGCGAAGGTGATGGCATGCAGTTGGGTTTTGCGGAAGCGTAAGTGCTTCGGATAGGCTGGGAAGGTCCAGGAAGGCTTTCCGGTTCTGCAGCAGTTGAGGCCACCAGGGTTGAGACGGCCAGTTGGGATGTATGAGGATCCCTGTCACTCGGTCGTCTTTTAGTTTTTGGATGACCCTGGTTAGTAATGCAAATGGAGGAAAGAAGAAGCCAATTTCATCACTCCAGTTTTGTAATAACGCATCTGTACATGCTGCTTGAGACTCGTAGTACCATGAGCAAAATCTTGGTATTTGCGTATTTAATTCAGACGCAAACCAATCGATTGTCGGGTAACTTTTGAAATGATTGCATGTTTTCTCAAAATATTGTTTCTTCAATTGCCATTCAGCATCAAGATTCTTTGCCTCGTTTCTTGTTAAAATTCTCGTCAATTCGTCTGCTGGATTTTTTGCCGATGGGATATAGACGGCTTTTGCCAATGCTTGATGTTTCTCGAGGAATTTCCATAGCTGTTGTGCCTCAGTATTAAGACGGTTAACCATTCCTCCAGCTTTGTTGGTATATGTAACCGCTGTTGTATTATCCACTTGAAACACAATGTATGCTTTGTGGAAATTTATGCCTTTTCCCTCCAACGTTTCAAGAGCTAAACGCAAGACTTTTAATTCGAGGAGATCAATTGCGTCCTGATCGTTTGGTCTCCATATCCCTGAAATTTTTGTTTTTCCTAGGATAGCTCCCCAACCTCCTCCAGTCGATGCATCCGTTGTAATTTTATGGGTGATTTGAGGAAGACAGAAGGATTTTTGACAGGGATGTTTGAGGTTTTTCCACCATTCGATATCTTCGAGTATATTTGTTGGAAGATGGATTTTTTGTTCCCAATTGATGATTGGCTGTTTTAGCTGGGTCTTGACTCTCTCAAAAACACGAAAATGGGCCTCTCCGTATGGAACTGCTGGTATACAACTAAGCAGGAAACCAAGGATCTGCGCATATTTTCTTAACGTAGTTGGTTTCTGTTGCAGGCAGAGGCTCTTGAGGGTCTTTAAATCTTTTTGTAGACGATTGTATTTCTTCTGAGGAAGCTCCAGCATTTGAGATTCACTGTCGATTATAAATCCCAGATGTTTTCTTCGGGTATTGGGTATTAGGCGTGACTTTTCTTCATTAATCAGGAAACCTGCATCCAGTAGTAATTGTTGGCATATATGTGTGTGTTCCTGACACTCTTGGAAAGTTTGTGCAACTATTATTGTGTCATCGATATATGCATATACTTGGATCCCTTTTTGTCTTACAACTTTTAGCAAAGCCTTCATGATAATTGTAAACAATCTGGGTGCTTCTCTTAGACCCATTGGCAGTGCTTTGAAAGTGTAGATTTCTTGTTTCCATTTGAACGCAAAGAACTTTTGGTGGTCCGGGTGGAGGGCAACGTTATGATAACCCTTAGTCAGATCAATTGATGTCATGAAAACCCCTTTTTCGATTCCCTGGGTCACTGCTGTTAAACTTTCCATTTTAAAATGCTTGTATGGAACGCAATCTTTGTTAACAGTCTTGCTGTTGAGGATTAGCCGATATGACCCGTTATGATTTTTCACAGCGAAAATGGGGTTGATGACTAGGTCCGGTTGCCAAATTTGTTTTTTGATCACTGAGAGGCTTAGAAGATCCTTGACTAAATTGTCTGTTGCGGTAATATCCTCTTTATGTTTGATTTTGGGGTTTCTTCTGGATAAGTGGCTTGGTGGTATTTTTAAAAAGTCAATTTTGACTCCACTTATCATATGTAAAATCCATGGATCATTTGTGACGTTTTCACGCCAAAATTTTATGTGGAAACGTAAACGTCCTCCCACAATTCGATCCGGAATTTTACTGACCTTCAATTTCTCCTTGGTGCGCCAATTGGATTGTCCCCTGTAGCTGTTCTGGGGTTGATCGTTGTTCTGACGGCGGTACTTGTTCGGTTGGCCCTCCCCCAAAAAACGCTGGAAACGATTTTGTCCTTGCGTTTTTGGGTATGGGCGAGGTCGAAAGGGTTGATGTCCTCCTCGCACACTGGGCGATTTTCCTCGCCAATTTTGGGCTTTCTGGAACTGCGGCCGAAGTGCTTGGTCCGCTTTCACCAATTGGTCAATTTCTTTCACCAATTCACCGTCTGATAAATTTACCCAACTTTCGCCGAACGCTTGTGTGGGTATACGATTATTTTGAAACGCCGCGCGTATGTTTTCGTTTGCGTGATTTCGCACATTTTTCTTTCTTTCCTCTTGCAGCATCATATATGCATTGGCAAGGGCCTTCAGGGTATTTCCCATAGTATCGCGAAGGGGTTCATTTAAGCCCTCGTCAATGAATACTTTAATCAGTCCATTGTTAACACACATTAGGATAGATTGAATTTTTTGCAGCATGCTGTCCGTCACTCTTGCTGGTTTCGTTAATGTATTCCAGAGTGGGTGATTTATACGAGGCACTTTTCCAAACTTCGGTTGTTTTAGCCCATGTTTCGCATATTAAGCAGCCAAAGGATGAACAATTTTTTTTTAATATTCCAGAGCGGGTGATTTATACGCGGCACTTTTCCAACCACTGTATTTCCGACCCGTGGAAGGATTTTTGCAAATTCGGCAACAATTTCTTTGAGGTTGCACTGAGACATCGCGTTTTTGTAAAGTTTTTCAACCACCTTTTTTGCGATGTCACCGAGGACACAAATTGGTTCTCGTTCTTGTAATGCCGGCAAAAATCTGGCTAACGTATTGTTGCCGTCTCGCAATTCCGCAGCAATTATTTCTTCCTCATTTTCATTATGAGTTGGCTGCAGTATTTCCGAGGGCTTCAGCAATGGTTCACCCTGGATAAGCTCTTCTATCGCATCTGTACCCGATAGAGAGAAATTTATTAGTTTTT
>CAJPEX010000868.1:58591-76806 GCA_905338405.1 Notodromas monacha
TTTTTTTTTTTTTTTTTTTTTTTGCTTGCCTTCTGGTATAGGCGATTCTGCCAAAGAGGATTCGTCCTCACTGATTTGGTGGTTTTCCGAAAAGGATTCACTCATCATGACTTTTATTTCTAGAAATAAGTATATAAAATATTTTATGATCACTGGTAGGTAAATCTTCACGAAAGGTAATTCAGCCTACTGGTACACATTTGTACTTCAGTTTAGGTGGCCTGAATACCCTCCGCGAGGGGTATCCCCCACGTGAGCTGTTGCTCCCGGGAGGTTCAGATTGGTTCTGATGGTGGGGGATCCTGGTAGGAACCTATGGGACAGTATTTGCAGTAAAGAGAATTAGTTAGGGTGTAGTAACCTTAGATATATTCCCTCTCTTGCAAATGAAAATTTGTTGAGCAACAAGAAGAAAAGTTTGGGAAGAATCTGAATTTCTTGAATTACAGACGCAGGAATCCTCAAAGCAATTATTTTTTCTCCCTCTGAGTTCTTCTTGAAATAATTGTAACTCCTATTAAAACAATTTCTAGGGAGTATCTTCCGTTAGCGGCTCTCGTGTGAATATTAACAAGGAGCCCTTATTCGGGCTCCGCGGAGCACCGATTGCGAAGATCTGTCATTTACTGTATTAGCCAGAAACGTAATTCTGCTATTTCCGACTGTTGCTCCCGCGAGGTTCAGATGGGTTCTGAGGGTGGGGGATCCTGGTAGGAACCTATGGGACAGTATTCGCAGTAAAGAGAATTAGTTAGGGTGTAGTAACAAAGCCTATATTGCATAAATTGAATGATCATTGACAGCTGTTTTGGACGTGTTTGTTCAATTCCGGTTTGAAAAAATTGTTTTCCTGATTCTCATGAACATCGCCGTGGATGCTGAACCATGAAGTGATTTTATTTTGATCTTCAGGACACTAAAAGCTGTTCGGGAGGGATTTTGAAAATGTATAGCGGCTTATTCTAACACAAAAAGATGAGTTTCACCGTTCAGACTCTTCATATTCTTCCAACGCTGGAAATGTGATGATAAGTCGTAACTCTCGCTACTCGAAATTTTACTGAGGATCTGTATGGAAAACAAAAATATAAATTAAAATTAAAAATCGCGCGGGAAAAAAAACACCATCAGCGTCATGTTACATCGTCTAGAAACTACGCTACACTATAACATTGTATAAAAGTGGTGGAATTGTGAGGCCTAAAGAATTCCGATGGCATTGAAAATGTGATACAATAGCTAGCTATATAGCTCTTAAAGACGTTAGGAAATTTTTGGAAGGCAAACTTTTCTCTTGAAAGGTTAAATTCCATGATTCATTAACTCCAGTCGAAGACAATGTCCAATGGCTTCATGGAAGCATTGCAGAATAGTTTTCCATCGCTGTACTTGTGTACAAACAAAAGGTCATTTTATTGTAAGCAAGAGAGTGTGGCTAATAAAAGTCTAGCTTAGTGCAATACTTAGTGAGCCCATATCCATTCATATTTTTGTTGTTGGGAATTTTGTGAAGACGAATATCTCATCGAAAGCATGCTGCACCTTCTAAAAAAAAATAATGCTCTCTAATTTCCACCAAACGGAAGTCACATTTGATGAATTCTGAAAACTTACATTGTCCGATATAGATAAAGAGGAGACAAAATCGATACCTCAAACTTTCGATTCCATTCACGTGCATCATTTGAACTCAAACATGGTGACTCATCCATCGAAAATAAATACGAATAATTTTTCTTTGCACGTGTTGGAAAGGAGAAGGACCTAAATAGTTCCGGTATGCGTGATTGGGACGTTTTACTGCGAGCGGCAAGTGCGTGTTGGAAGGGCAGCTTTCTAGATTGCGGCGGTTTACAAAGCAGAATGCGATGTCGAGTCATTTGTGGAGGCGTTGAATTGACCATGTTACAACGCCGACGTGATGCGTTATTAGGAAGCGGAAACAAAACAGGTCTACCCTGATACCATCATTTTCTCCAAGAGTCATTTGAACACTCAGCTTGAATGATATAATAAGTCTTTCAGAATGATCCTGTCCGATCAAAAAAATAAGACGTACCAAAACATGAAAATACAGTAAATGCCTTTAGCACTCTGATACGATGATCATTAATTCACAACAAAACTCGGAAAAGCTTTTGATACAACATTTCAGAGGTGTATAGTACTCTAGTAAAACATGCAAGGTTTTTTATTACTTTCCAATCAACGCCTGTTGGTGTTAATTTCAGCGATTTCATATAAAAATTTGTATCAGGTCCCTGCAGGAAGTTTGTTGCAACAAGGTTTTACTGTACAGGTGGTACCTTGCAATTCTATTCTAATCCATTGCTAGACCAGGGTCAAATTGAATAGCAGAGGTCAAATTGAGAGTCAACCTCACAAAAGGTTTGACCATCAAATTTCAGGATGCTCAAATTGTGAGAGGTCAAATTGCAAGATACCACCTATATTCTGGTTTGGTATTGCAAATTTAGGTGCACTCCAGTTGTCCAATTTTTGTTGACTCCAATGAAAATAACCAGATATTCGAAGAAAGGTCAGCGAAAAACTTTTCTGATTTTTGATGACCATGAAAACAAATATACTTCAATTCTCTGACTAATAACCTTGAATTATAAAATTCCGAAGCTTTGGTGTTCCTCCTGCTGCCTGAGAAATCAATTCACATGCATGTATCATTGAGCTGTTAAGCTTTCTGTTTTTTTGTTGTGGTTGTTGTTGCCATCATCAGCTCGCTTCAGATTGCGATACTGCTTCCGAACAGAAAGTAGTTAACGACGCGTGTACAAATTTCCGCTTTCATATTTTTTTTTTTTTTAATTTCTTTTCACGCAGTCTCTATATAGAGACTGATGACTGCGTGGCGTGCTGCGGTAATTGAGATGACAAGAGCACCGTTTTTGTTTCGCGGATCGCTGACGGATTGCCGCAAAACATGATTCGTCATTTTCTCTCTCAGAAGCAATTATCGCCTTTCCGGAAGCCCTTATTTTCTTCGCATTGCCAACGTAAATAATCGCAGTATCCGTTCTGAGCTTGATATCGGCAGTTGGTACAAAATCATCAGGGGTTGTCCTCGTTGCCCTGTGTTCAAGTGATTGTATTTTGTAACCTCTGTGCATGTCAAAAGATTAAAAAAACTGAAGCATCATTCAAATCCGCCACATTTCCATCCGAAGTATAGCGGCTAGAAAGGCGGCTGTTCATGAAAAGGACGGGATTGCCTTGAAAGATCCGGAAGAAACCCTTAAAATTACAGCATTGTACTTTTTCAATTTCAACAATTCTGAAAGAACAGCTAGCTGGGCTACGCCAAAAATCTGCGAGATAGACGCCTCATCTTTTGAGTGATTTTCTAAAAAAAATTTCAAAACACGGTAGCCATTTTTTTTGCACCAAAGAATTATTTTTCTGAACAGTACTCTCTCTTCAGCTGAATCACAGCATGCAGTTTCAATTTATTTCCTGGGAACATATGTTAGGCCCTTCGTATATACTTCAACTATATGCAAATAAAAGCTACCTCAAAAAGTAACCACACGAAAAAGGCGAGTGACCTTGATCGGACACTGCACGACGCAGTTGATACAAAACTGAAACAAAAAATTTGCAGCCTATGTAATTGAGCTTGTTCTGCTGCATGGAAGCATGTCCGTAATCCTTCGAGACTTTCGTTTTTTGTATTATATGAAAAGAACACCCTTAAGCTGATGATGGCATGTTCTTTGACTGCTCTTGATTGTTTTGTTCATTTGTGTGGAGCATATGGTGAGTAACACATCACTGGTGGTAACGTTTCCACTGCTGGAGTTGCAATAGAAAAAGATGGGCTGTCCAACCTTTTCATCTCGATGAGAAGAACCGGCTTTCCAACAATTAAATTCACCAAGCTGTGACATTATCATTGCGAAATGTTGCTTTTGCTCACGATAAAGCCTTGACAAATGGATTCTCTCCGCGGATCTGTGATTAGGCGGCCAGAATAAGACGACAGGTGCAAATCGAGATGGCCCACCTTGAGGCCATCTTCGATTTGTTCCTATACAAAAGAACCGGAATGCCATCATTCTGGGGCTTCTGGGTTTCAATTAAACCTTCCGACAACTGCTACTTCCGATTTTCGATAATTGCACACGGTTCATAATACTTTTTAATTTCCTTTTATTTTAATTCTCGGCTTATGTGACGCAAGATCACATTCTTGATTTTTCGGAATTCAGACTTACGTAACGTGAGAAAAAGGTATCGATACATTTTCGATGGATCGATTTCTGATAACAGGAAAGATTTTGAATGCAAGATCAGGATCTGTATATAGTCATTGAATTACGAGTTTTTTTTTTCTTTGAATGGCAGACAGGTTCAAAGTGGAAGTGATTGATGATGTTTCCAGGATCGAACTTCGTGTTTTTTCGTAATCTATTTTATCGTGGCGTTCAATTTGTAAGACGAAAATTGGCTTCAACTGTGTGTAAAACCAGCAATAACGAGTTACCCAAAAACTAACTTTGATAATCATTCAGCATCAGCTCCCAGAGTCCAAAATAAGCAAATTGAATAAATGAAAGCGATTCTTCAAATTCAACAACTGCTGGTATAAAGAAGGACATTTCCAGCAATGATTTTTGTGATTATTTTCTTCATTACGGAACAAATGCAACATTTTCTTGAAACAAATTTGTTTTTCAAGTATTCCAAGATGTGTTGAAATTTTCAGTGATTTCATATAAATTGATCGAGATTCATGAAACGTATTACGATCAATCTGAAAAAGAATATTTATCTAAGAAAAGTCACCTGAGGCTTTCTCACAAGGGTTGAAAAGACTCCTTAAGGAAGTTGTGCGTGTCACGCGAGGCTGAAATTATATTGCAAATAATTACTACTGAGAAACCTTGACAATGTTTAAAGTTATATAATGCCCGGCATCCTTGAGGATATTTCAGAGGCAACTTTTGTGTTTCTTTCACAGTTTTCCAGCACCTTTCCTGCATTCAGGAGGCCGAGAAAAACATGACGAATTCTGCCTGCGGAGAATTCAGAATGCTTTTGTTTCATCCCAGCTGCACTTCTATTGGTATATGCGCGGCAACAAGTAAAAAATTACGCAATGAGCAATGGTGGTTCTCTCGCTTGCCTTATACAGTATCTCAGAAAAGTGATCTGACACAATTTAATGATAAATGATTTCTTGCTATGGTGCGGCGAACTGGGTTGACGAACTACAGTAGATTCTAAGCACCTTTGGAAAGCATATCCTTTTTTGGCTGCCGGGAAAAATAAGCCCGAAATTTTCCTCAGCTAACTCATGTATATTTCCATGCACTGTACAGTTCTGTATATACAAGCTCAAATATCGCGGAAAAAAATGCCATAATCTGCTTATAGACTGATTCCATGCAATTTACCTCATTAAAAATCCCCAATGTGTGAGAAAGGACAGGATAAGCTCCATCCATATACTCTGTAAGGGAATTTACTAAAATTTCGAAACATTTTTGTTTCACGAAAATGGTCATTATGATCTGCTTGATAATTTCCAATTTGACATTATTCCTGTAGAAAATGTAATAAATTTACTTGGAAACTCTATCAAAAGTAATGCTGCCAACGAAAAATGAGTGATTTCATCCTCCAATTTTGATACCTGTATAAGAAAATTTCTTTGATAAAAACAGGATTCTACTAGTAAACATTTTTAAAATTTCAAGTCGATCCAAACATATTCCCAGGATGAATTGGTTTTTTTCAGTAGTGGAGCATCTGTGCATCCAATCACACTTTTCCATTCACTTCAATGAAAACATATTCAATTGGACGTGGTTTTGTTCATCAAAGACTGGAAACAAAATCCCAAAAAAATCATATCAAAATGTTTTTCTGAATTTCAACATAAAGAAAATAAATGTGTAGAAGAAAACCATGCATAATCTTATCTTTTGGCATCAGAACGAGCTCTAATAGAAGCAAAGAACAATAAGTGCAGCTATTCCCATGCACACATGATGAAAAAACCACTAAAAAAATGTTGGTCTGGTTTTTACGTTTAGTGAAACAGAATTTCTCATCAAAATTTCTTTCTACTTTTTTTGAATATCAAGTTAAATTGGCAATGCGTCCGGGTGTCTCTACGCCAGAGTCTCATATTCTGTGGAGAGTAGTTTATTTAGCAGCATCCTCAAAGGATTTCGAATTTCTTACAAGCTTGAATCAATTTTTGCTCAGTAGCTGCAGAATGGCGGCGTACCGTTTGTGCATGATATGTGCATCCAATGATGCGCATGTCCACCATCACCAATTTCCCCAAATAAAGAGAGGATACGTTTGATGCCATTGCACAGCGCACGGCAAACCTGACGCGCGGTGTCTGGGTTTAATTTGCGGTCACGCCAACAGGATTTCTGAGAGAACTAATTTCCACCCAGCCACGTTTTGTCACGCCCAGGATTCAAAATGAGGAGTGAGTTACGAAACGATGAGTTACGACCTGGTTGACAGCCGATTCTCGGGCCCCGAACACTGAGCTGATTCATGGACGGAAGAAATTAGACGGAACCGCGTGACGCGCGGATGAGAAGAGAGAAGAAAATCTCTCTGCGAATAACAAGTCAACGCTCTAATGAGCACTTCGCGCCGCGCGTTTGATCATCGCGCCTTCTCACAACGATCCATTACCAACTGCGGTAATCTTCACCGCATCGTTTTTACCCGTATCATTAAAACTGATTGGCTCCTTCATTAACTCGGCGAGTGTATTTTGAAGAATGCACGGAACTACGCTAGGCTGTTCCTCCGTTCTGGTGAACTGAAGGGGATCGAAAAGCAGCGTTGTTTCAGCAAAAGTCTCGGAAATCCTGTTGGAATTCAAAACGTCTCCTCTCTTGTCTATATAACGGTCAGCAACCAGCTGTGGTCTGAGGACTGGTGCCAGCCTGACGAAGTTCCTTGCAGGATTCTTTTGGCAGGATAAATGTATTAAAGGTACGTAGCAATCAAGTCTTATCCATATCTGGAATTTAGGAAAGACAATGGGAGTTTCAATAATTGGATGAATAATACAACTTGGCGTTTTGCCTAGTGCAGGTGGTACCTTGAAATTTGACCACCCTGCGCAAATGGTTCATCCTGCAATTTGACTTTCAATTTGTCAAATTTGTGGGAGGTTGACTCACAATTGGACCTCTTCCCCACAATTTGACCCATAAAGAGGGACAAAAATTTCAAATATGATTTAAAGAACATCGAATTTGACGTTGCTTTGCAATTTGTCTGCTTCACAATATGACCCTAGTCCAGCAATTGATTAGGGCCAAATTGCAAGGCCCTAACTGTACTGTACAGTCAAACCACTTCAGGTCAAATTTCAAGAGATCAGCAAAAACAAATTTTGCCACAAAGGTTTTCGACTTGGCCAAAGAAGAGAGAAGAGTTATTGATGTGGAAAAGATAAAATTGCAATACATTTTTGAATGCTATATTATGGGCCTTGAATTGCTTCTTTTGTCCAATTAGACTTACACTTCCTTTTAAAGAACAAGTTACTTTTTAATTGCTATTCACTTTCACTGGTCAACAAAAAATTAGCCAAAAGACCTCAGAAAATTCAATTTGCCCATTTATGTTTGAGAGGAAAAGCCTTGGACTTCAAAAGGTTTTTATGCATGGTTTATTGGGGAATTCAGACAGGGTATTGGAAAAAATTGACTTGAAGAGGTTTTTGACCTACAGAGGTTATTTGAATTATTCTGGTTCCACTGTTGTCACTTAAGACAAATTTCCATCTGCTTAAAAGAAATTACTTCAAGTATTCATTGCGAGGAAGCTTTCTTGAAGCACAGCTTATTTCTGGTTTTTGGAAATGTTCCAATATAAACGCTTCATTGGTTCCTAATGCAATTTTAGTGATGAAAGTTTTTTGGAAGTACAGTACCTTCATGGCAGGGAATTTGAAAAATTCTTTTTGTCCGCAAAAATGTGATGGAACTTTTCTGGTCCTCACAAATTCAAATGGAAATTTTCTCGGCTGTTGGCTGAACAAGGTTGGAGAACACTTCTCTACACAGCATACCTGTACTTCCTGATGTCAGTCCCATTCAAGAAAGCAGTTGAGTTAGCAAAGAAGATATTCTTGTTTCCTCAATGCATTTCTGCAGCTATGCGAACTCTTGAAGCTCGTTAATTGGAAATGTGAGATAGTTTGGAACTCCAAGGTTCTGAATTCCGAGACGGAGATAATTCGGTCAGTGTTTTTCTGCGTGTCGACTTTCGAATGAAAAAATTCCCACAACGTGACAAGAGAAACGGGTTTGACGCAATGAAGGACGTCGGCTGAAGAAAAGGGATTAACCTGAGCCTTGAAAACGTTTCTTTCTTTTTGTAATCCTCGCATTAAATGCGTCGTTCGCATTCGTCGTCGTGATTGTCGATGGACCGATTCGTTTATGACGCAGTTTGGAACCAACGTGTTTCGGAATTCGTGACTCGCGTGGACTTCCGGACGGGGATCGAGCGATTAAAATTCCTTTCATGGGACAACTGGCGGGTAAATGGTTTCTTCTCCAATTTTAACCATCACGGGTGCTGAAGATAGTCCCAAGAACAAGTACGACATGCTCTGTTCCTTGTAATACCGGTAGGAGGTGGAACTCCCAAGGATAAAGTAAGCAGGATATTCGACTCATTTGACTGAGTGTCCAGCATATTTATGTATCAGGAACGCAAGTCTCTTTTTCCAACAAGCTAAAGCTCAATTCATCTCGTGTGCTTTATGTTCCATTTGATTTTATTCATTCTTTATCCGATGCATCATCGTTGATGAAAAAGGTTAAACCAGTTTTTTTTTCGTCGTTAATCCGATGCTCTATTATTGTCATATGTTTCTGATTTCGTTTCAGAATGCTACCAATTCTATGAAATTCTGTCGATGAAATTGCCGGGAAATTTTTAAATTTTTCCTGATTTCACCGGAAGGAAAGAAAAGATCAACACTGCACGTCCTCTCGCAACTATTAGGTGTGAACATTTCGTGAGGTTGTGGAGTATAGTCTAGACTCTGGGTTAAAAAAAACACATTAAGCCTGACCCATCAGTAAAACTTTACGTAAAAATCTCCGGCACAGTCGCTATTTTGCCTCATGCAGCGAACTTGAATTGGGGAAGGAACCTCAGGTCAATCTAAAAATTGGGTTCAAAAGCGAAAAAAATTAGTGCAGAAATTCTGAAGAGTTACTGTATTTTTTAGATCAAAAATGAATTCTCATGGGATAATTTTGAGATATATGCGAAGAATATAATGCTTTTGAGTAAAATTCTATGCCTCTTCTGCTCCCCGTCAATTCGATACATATTATTTTCAAGTTAAAATTAACAGAGGTGTTGTTCTTTTTGCGTATTGTTCCCTTTGTTGAGGATTTTTATCTCATTTTACTATAGTCATTGATTTGACTGGAACGAATAAATGCATATTTCCCCTGGGTTACCATGGAAAATGCTCACTTGGGAAACGAAGGTTTTGATCAACGAACCAGTCACTGGAACACATCAGGTTTATTGCTGAAAGCACCACTGTACCGTATCTGCTCCACTACTTTGCAAATTAAAAGTATACAGTGAATTGTATACAGCTACTGAAATCTGTTGTATTCATGCTTGATGATTGTATTTCGAATGGCGCTTTATATTCCTGAACCTGTAAGCGTGTCCTTCTCGTGTGTCACGATTGAATTTTAATAGCATTTTTTCTAGCTTGAACGCGCATTCTGTGAAATTCGACGGAAATTGCATTGGACGTGAGATTGCTCACTTCCCACAGCTAGTTATTCACAGTTTCCGCATGAAGGTTGTCCCTGTCAAGGGTGGCTTTAAATGCCATAGTGTTATGAGGTGAGGTTTAATTTTGATTTTTACGCTGTAGAGTTAACGCTTGAGTTACTCGAACCCAATGATGGTCCATATCATTTTGGTTTGCTGCGTTCTTCATGGCGTGAACAATTTTTAATGTGCGGCAAAAAACGTGTCATTTTCAACGTTGGAGCATCTGTTAGGTCAGATAAAAAATGTCAGCAGTTCGCAATGAAGCGTTCGCCGGGTTCTCCTGTTCATTTTATTCGTTGACAATAGCCATCAATGGAGAAAAGCGTACACGAGGTTCAGGTGACTCCATCCAGTCCAGCAGGTTACTCCACAATAAGCTGCTACAGAAAGACGGTCACCGGTAAGTCAAGGATTTTGTAACGCAAGCATCCATCTTTCTTTTTTTGTGCTCTACTTTTGTGTTGTTTTTAGTTCGTCACTGACTGAATTGCTGTGCTCCCAGGGTTTATCAGTCACGGGGCACGCAAATTGCGACACGCATTTGCATATTCACTTGGCCATCGCACCCCTTGGACGTAGATAAGCTTTGAGTGGAAGAATTAATGAGTCCCGAGCGTCACATGATATCAGTACTGCGCCGTGATACCATTCGAAATGCCGCAGGCGTTTTCTTTTTCCTGTGGCTAATTGTCATCCCTCTATTTGCTCACTAATATCAGTCGTTGAGCCGAAGGCAGGATTATTTTTCTGATCACGAAGTGGCAATACATAATTTATTTCTGTGATCGGCATATATAAAACAATTTCGTTTTTAAAAAAGCCTCATTTCCTGAGCCGTCAGAATCAGGACATATTCAGCTCATTGAGCTATAATGTTCGAAATTGATACTGTTTGAAACTGGTTGAGGAATGTTTGCTGCACTGCTTCAGACAGGTTAATGAAACATCATTTAGCAGTTCAGCACATAAATTTTCCATCACGGAATTTGCAGCATTCATAATTCTAGAAATCCTTACCTGAAATATGAGTGTGTGTATGTTCATTATGCTTGGACATTGGGCGAAAAATGATTGAATCGTTCAAGGAGCAGGAAAAAGAAAAGAAAAGTACAGTAGAAAGCTCACTATTTCACGCTAGGACCTCGGGCCAAATAAACCACAGAATTCTAGGTCAATGTTCAAACACGCAGATGTATTTTTTCAGTTGAGTATAGGTGCATTAAGTTATCACGACTTTCGCGTCCGTCTACAAATCAATGAAAAAAGGCAAAATTATAAAAAATGCTCAAGGATAAGTTCTCACGTCTTTCAAAAATTTCCCAATGGGAAAGGTTGTTCTATGAAAGCGATTTCAGTTGAACTCCCATTCTCCGTCAAGTTCGTTATAGGATGATAAATACTACTCAGTAAAATACAGTGGGTGCGAACCCCGCCGTTCGAATCAAATGGTTGGAAACGCCTGAAGCACTTTTGGAAAAGCCTTGGGAACAATAATGCCACACAAGCCGATTCAGCAAATCTTCGAGTGATAAAGTCACGGCATGATGATTTATACATTATAGTTAAAGTGACTTTGAAAAAGCATTCTTAGTTTTTTGACGGCATGTTTTTTTTGTAGGTCACTGTCTGCTGTTCATCAGCAAACAATTACTCAAAATGGAAAAACTGTCGTCGGATTCAGAATGAGGTGTCCCATAGAGGCTTTCAAAACATTTGAAGCCCGTATGGCATACAAAAACTGTTACAACGCAATTTTCAGAATGAAGAAATTTTTCTGAAGTCTTGACAGAAATCCCTTGTTGAAACAATCTCATTCTAACGAAATTAATAGTCCAGAATCATAAACCTATCAGGAATGCTCATCAGGTTCTGAAAGTATAGGTATCCTGACTCAGACAGACACACTTTGAAATTTCTAATCTTGAATGTGACTGAATGGTTCTTGTTGCAGAAATGGAGGCTGTAATCAATGAAAACTGTGCTTCCAGGTGGTTCCACTCATCTTCTTTCCGTGATGAAGAGATTTTTCGTTGATGGAATGTGAGATTGAAACTAGTTTTTTTTCAGAAGATCATGTTCTTTCAACAAAAAAGCGGAAAATTCCAGAAAAGCGAGATCTTTTTATTATAGGGAGGTCTGATGTGAAGATTCTTTCCAGTCATTAATTTTGAAAATCTTATTTCAAAAAATATTCAGTTTGGATGTGGTACCATGCAATTCGCCCTCCAGCAATTTGACCATCCAACAATTTGATGCTCACATTTGCTGTGAGGCTGACTTTCAATTCAACCTTCGCCTCACAATTTGACCTCCTTCAGCCACTTTTCTAGTGTTTTTTTTTCTTTCTGCTGCATCTTGATTTTGCACAGGGTTTCACAATTTGACTGCATTGCAATTCAACCCCAGTCTGGCAACAGATTACGGCTGAATTGCGGAGTACGCAATCTGTTACACACTTTTTTAAAGTCCCCAGACGTTTTTTGTAGGAAGATTTTCTCGTAGCAACATAAACACACAATCCGACAGAATTTCGATTTCTTTAGTAGAATACGCTTAATACACTGAAGCTATGAATGAGTATAGATATGCGCAAAAATCGAATTAAAAAATGCCGCGTCCTCGTCCGACGTTTCTCCCTTTTCTAAATCTTTTTTCCTGTACTTGTGCCAACCCTGAGATCTGAATCGTACCCACACACCCCTCGCGTACCCAAGCCTTGCACAAGAAAGGTAAGAGGTCCTTAACGGCAACATGACCGTGCGTTATGCGTCTGCGCAGCAAAGCTCAAGTGTGTGGCTTGCCTGAGGGCATTTGTGAACTTGGACAGAGCGCCAGAAATAACAGCTCCGGGAACTTCTCACGCCTTCTAGTCAAAGGTCCTTTTTTGGGTTGTATGTGAGTGAAATCGTGGGTTGAATGTGTCGCTTGGGGCACTAGAAATCGGTGAACGAGTCGAAACGTCGGCCTTGCCTCCGTTGATGGCATATGTTGAAACACTCGGATTTCTGATTGGGACGCCACGAAAACCAGTGAGGCGAGAAACTTCTCATGGAATTCGACTTTCTTCACCTGTCGTGTTATAATATTTCTCAGACTGTATTATGAAAGCATCGCAGGAGAGAAACAGCTGTGGCCGACAATCAGGCCAGCAATACATGTAATTCATATCTTCACCAACCTGGTCATTGCGCCAATGGCAATGAAATGATTAGCACATTCACGTTATATTTCAGATTTCAGTCAGAAACGTGTGATTGTGTGTGTTTTATCGGTGGAGCAAGCACACATTCCGCCATCGAATTTGAATTTTTTAAATTTTAAAAATCCGAAAAATCGAAGGTTTTTGCCATTTCTTGGTATACCGTATTTCCACAAATGCAAAGGACTTTCCCTTGTTTTGCAGTGAGACCTCCACATGCGGACACATCAACCTGTGGGCAATTCAACATAGGGACACTTATTTTCCCCTAGAAAATTAAGAAAAAAGGCTCAAAACTAGGACACTAACTCAACATAGCGACATTTTGTGATAAAATTGCAAATACATCTCAGACCAAATTACAAGAAACAGATGTTTTCAACCCTAAAATTGCTGATGTAATAAAAGTTCTTGGGCATTTCTCTCACCAATTGACCATCCATTGAGCTGATTAAAAAAATTATTGCAAGGATGGATCAAGGGACTTCATCCTCTATTTTTCACTTGAATCTTATTTTTACAGAGAATGCCAGCATTTATATGTACTGTACTCACGTAGCAGTATTCAAATCCCCAAATGTCCATATTGTGTTGAAATATATTGATTGAATCAGTTTATCTGGGAGACAATTTTTATTTTCATGAAATTTGGTGAGTATTTTGTGCATGAAACACAAATTAAAAATTATATAATGTAAGTCTAAGGGGAAATGAGACTTGACTTGAGGACATTTTGACTTGAGACACTCTTGATACACCAATTACGTCCGCAGCTTGGGGTCTCATTGTACTTTGAAATTACAGTACTTCTGCAGTCAGTCTTCAAGCTTTCAGCTGCTCATTTCAATACAAGTAATTTTTTTTTATAAATATTCTTCTGAAAATGTAATACTGTAGTAAACATTATTAAGCCTACCGTTGTCTCCGTATGCAGAGAGTCCAGAGACTCACTGTTCAGGCATTCATTTATGAAAAAATGTTCCTGACACACCGAAATTCACATAAGACGTAGACAAATCTTGCCTCATTTCTGGTTCGGGCTTTTTCAAATTGGTCGGCAAAAACGAAAATTTCAGACACAATCAAGTTCAATGCCTTGAAGACGGCATTGCTGTGGCGTTTACATGCTTTTGGCTGTACAGTCATTTTCTTCATCCAAGAAATGGGATTTTAAAGATTTTTCTCAACTTTTTCCACAGCTGTAGCACAAATGTAATTTCTTCCACATTGTATAATTATGGTTAGCAGACTACACAATTAAGATTTGTATTCTCGCTGAATACCAAGTATGTCAGTGAATTCTTCGTCCTTTCAGCATCAGGAGCCACTGGATCATGAGATACCACGTTATACTCATGAAATACTGATGGAAGGGTTTAGTCTCAGTATCTAAATAAACATAAACAATATTGAAAAAAATACGTGAGGTACTAAAGCAGTTTCGATTCTAGAAAAAAAGAAGAAACCACCTTGCAGCAGGCATTGGCACTTCTCTGTGCATCAGTTCATTGAGGAGCACTATTTTCAGAAATGTTCATGGTGCAGAATGCGTTCTTATGATCAGTTTTTGCAAGAAAAAAACAGAGAAGAATACACACATTTTTAAAAAGTACACTGCATACATAAAGATGACCCAACATAGAAAACATACAACCTACAGCCTTAAACAAGAAAACTCTGCGTCAACATACAAGGGTTCTAACAAAAGTTCTCGGAATGGAAACTAACATGGTGCATAATCGAGCTGAAAAATTTGTTCTTTAGGGAAATCATATTCTTTGGCTTGAAAAAAAGCAGCCCTGTTTGACAATTTAAAAAAAAAAAATTTCAAAATTTACTCTGGCAGAGTTTTGCTCTCCACTCAGAAGATGAGGCGTCCTTCCTGCAGATTTTTTTCTGTTGATGAAAATGGCGGAATTGCCTTGGGAGATATGGAGGAAACCCTTGTATAGCGAATGCCACATTTGATTTCAAAAATTCTGAGGGGAAAGCTGGGCTACACAAAAAATCTGCAGGAAGGGCGCCTCATCTTTTGAGTGGACAGCAAAAGACAATTTTTATTTTCTTGAAATTTGGTGAATATTTTGTGCATAAAACACCAATTAAAAATTATATAATGTAAGTCTAAGGGAAAATGAGACATGGCTTAAGGACATTTTGACTTATAAACCTTTAGACTTAGGGACATTTTCACTTGAGAAACTCTTCAAGTCTTCATACACCAATTACGTCCGCAGCTTGGGGTCTCATTGTACTTTGAAATTACTTCTGCAGTTAGTCTTCAAGCTTTCAGCTGCTCATTTCAATGCAAGTAATTTTTTCATAATAAGGAAACAAAAATTCCCCTATCGGATTTAATTTCTTAACTTTATTTTCATTAATTTCTACAGACGTCTGAAGCGTATTGTTTTTAGAATGATTGAATGAATGAGCTGCAGGAAGGGCGCCTCATCTTTTGAGTGGAGAGAAAAACTTGGCCAGGGTAAATTTTGCAAAACATTCAAAAAAATTGTCAGACTTGTTGATATTTTTTGTGCCAAAGAATATGTTTTCCCTAAAGAATAAGTTTTCCAGCTCGATTCTGCGCCATTTTAGTTTCCAGTCCGAGAACGTTTGTCAGAACCCTCGTACTGCACGTTGATTTTGAGAATTTCAGCGGTTTGACAGTTACAGAGTTGAAATTACAGAGATCAACCTTTCCAAGACGTCTAGATTTTTTCAAAATCTGGCTTGGAATGCTGCTTGTTGCTTCATCTTCCAAACATGCTGCAGCAAGTGGAAGCAACATCAACCACAATGAGTGGGGGAATTTACTGTGAGGACCAAAATCCCGCTCAACTGCAGCCATTCGCACGAGTGAAATACTCTGGCAATATCGCTATTAAGAAAATATCATTATAAATGAACTCAAATAACATTGTATCCATTAGAAAATGACTTAAGAACGAATTCGTTGTAATCGATTATTCGTTATAACGAGACTCTGCTGCAGGTGAAATATGCGAATCAAGACAACAATTTCAGATCAAAGTTTGAAGATTAATCAGCGTCGGAACTCTTTGCAGTTTTTCAAATCATTGAATTACATGACTTGATCCTTCGCATCATGCAGATTTACAACCAGATTTCGACGTAGTTCATTTCTTTGAAGCTCAAAAGCATTCTTGAAATTTGAAACCGATCAAAATATTCCATCGGTCTGTGTCCACGTTCGTCGAATTCGAGTACATCGACGAAGAGAATATTTATCTTTCTTTAAAATTGACGCCAAAGATTTCGGAATCCTGGAACATTGAGCAATTCGGATTTCAATCATCTCAACCGGTGTGAACGGTCATCACCTCCATGATTGCTAACACTATAAATGGATAAGTGCTAGAAGTGAATTGGTTTTCTCGACAAAAAAAAACATTCATTTTAATAGTACTAAAATATACGTGTTCATATCGATCGAAAAACTAAAGGAAATTATTGCAGAATTTACTGCTAAATGGAGCAAGTACTGTGCTATAATCATCCATCAAAATATTATTTTCACACTGCAGCAATTACAGTATCTGAAATGGGTCGTCTGATAAAAGCCAAAGAACGTTTAAAAGATAGCAACGCAATGCTGACACAATCAAGTATGGTTTTCCTTTCGTTGCGCTCCAGATTTGCCACTGCAGCAATTCGAATCACGTTATAATTCCCTTTCGTAAACTTGACAAAAGGCGGGGTTATTGCAAAAAATGCAAAAAAAAAATTAGCAGGCGAGGATAGTGCAAAACTCCGAATATGGGGTTTTTTCTTTAAAAATATACCGTCCAATTTAATAGGTTGTATTTTCCCCTCTGTGGTTTAGAAGCTTGCATCCTGAAAGAGAACGCAGAGCTTAACGAGGAAAAGTATATTGAGCCTAATTATTCCCTAGTTGATGTTGATAGAAGTGAAATCTGGCATCTGGAGTACTAATTGTTTTTTTACATCAATGGAATATGCACATTTCCAATTCAATTATAATTTGCACGAATCTCATCTCCAGACATGATCTTGATTGTGTTGTCTCCAGAAGTTTTCGAATGCAATAAAGTTGTTATTCACACACAGTATATCCCAGTTTTTGAACTGATCCGCAAGAGATTGGTGTCGAACTAGCTGATGCTGAGGGACTGTGGCTTAGGCGTGCCAAGTACTGTAAAGTACATTATTACCTTGAATGGCGGCAGGGTTGATTCCCATTGCACAATGACAGAGCAGGGATATTTTTGCAGGCTTGCGCATTTTGGTTCGACTGAAGGTCACCAAAAGAAAGCTTTGGCTGGATAACTGAAGTCCGGATAAAATTGGGAAAGTCGAATCTATTCTTATTTGGACCCCAAAAGTACTAATCCTATGGCAGGAATACTGGAAAAAATGCCAATTGGCATGGAATTCTTCTTCCTTTTTTTTGAAAAATGTTTCTGCAGAAATATTAAAAAAAAATTCAGAGTTTTCCCTACTTTGACTCTCCTGACCTGACCAAGATTTTTTCAGGTGCAAGATAGAACTAAATTTTGCAAATATTTCTTAAATCCACGGCAGACGGGTTCATGTCCTAATTTGAAAAATACGAGTGGAAGATGGTTTGGTGGATTCGTAAAGGTTTGTTACATTGAACAACATGCTGAAATGATGTATTCCGGTGTAATGACTGGAAATCTTTTTGAAGGCAAGATACCTAAGATCAATTGCATCTTGATATTCTGGAATTCTCAGATATTTGATTATGCTTTCGAAAAATTGAGTCAACCTCAGGTGAAGTAGGTTCAATCATGCATTCCATCAATTTCAATAATTTCTTCATTATCTCAAATCCTGGAGAATGATTTGAAAGCTCTTCATTTTGGAATGATGATGTGTGGAATCATTTGTAAGAGCGTTTCCCATTGATTACAGCTTTGATCTCTGCTCATAAACCAATATGATAAAAGATCAGAAATTTTAGACTGTCTCTGCCATGGCCTGGACACTAAGCTTACAGCTGAAGAACCTTGCAAATATTTATCTGAAAGTTTGTTCTACTGAGTGTCGAAGCTGCAACCTCTATGGTGAGGCCAGCATGGAAGGCAAGGACCCTTGGGTCGCGCTGAGCAAAAATTCTCGCTCAGCGCTACAAGCAAGGACCCTTGGGTCACGCTGAGCGAAAATTCTCGCTCAGCGCTACAGGCAAGGACCCTTG